>JAOXNR010000028.1:13297020-13316923 GCA_028571225.1 Parsonsia alboflavescens
CTGAAAAAACTATATAAATATATATATATAAATTCAATATTGTCAATCTGAAAAAACTATATAAATATATATATATATATATATATATTTATTTATTTATTTATTTATTTATTTATTTATTTATTTATTTATTTTTATAGTGTTTTCAGATTGACAATATTGAATTTCTATTCTTGTTTAACGGGTTCGAAAAGTTTTTATCGAGTGATATGGGTAATTAATGTGTGATGGTGTATGAATCCTCTTCTATTGTGAAGGTTACAATAATTGTGAACTCAACAAATTGCTTACTGAAATTGTTAAATTCATGTTTTCCCACCATCAATTTAGTCCTTAGTTAAAGATGGGCCCTTGTTAAATGGATTCGAAAAGTTTTTACGGAGTGATAAGGGTAATTAATGTGTGATCGTGTGTCAATCCTCTTTTATTATGAAGGATACAATAATTCCGAACTCAAAACAATAATTTCTGTATAGCGACTCGTAAGCATAAATAATCATAGTATATATGAATAATATGGTAAGATAGAAAATGATACATCTGTAATGATTCTAACTGCATTTGGTTATGAAGAAACTACAGATCTCCTTGACTAAATTAATGATATATATTTTTTATGGGGCTTAAAAGTGAACATTGGGTCATCCCAAAACCGTGATGACGTCAATTGACTGCAACCTGAGGTCACCGGAGGTGGGCTAAGGATTCTAACTGCATTTGGTTATGAAGAAACTACAGATCTCTTTGACTAAATTAATGATATATATTTTTTATGGGGCTTAAAAGTGAACATTGAGTCATTCCAAAACCGTGATGACGTCAATTGACTGCAACCTGAGGTCACCGGAGGTGGGCTGTGCCTGGGGAAGAGCTTCGATACCTAAGTCAGTATTCCAAGAGTAATTTGAGGTAATTAGTTCTCAGAGAGACTGTTCTCTTATGTGTAGTGTTATGTTTTCCACCTTGTGAGGCTTGTTCGTAGATTGTGTTTGATTTGGTTATTTAAAAGAGAGATTGGTTACCTTTCTGATTTGTGCTTTGCTATTACATGTCAGTAGACAATTAGGATAGTTGTGGGATAGTGGAATTCCACCAACTACTCCTGGAATTGTGGAGTTTCCCTGGGTTGAGATATCTTGCCATTCGTCTTTGTCGAGAGCTACGAGCTCGCTAATCAACCTCTGAACCAACTTTGCGACCTGCCCCATGGACATCGAGGGTCTCGACTATCTCTTCTAGGAGGTCGTGCCAAGTGGTAGTAGGCTCATGGGAGTTGTTAGGAGTCTTGCACATTTGATCGTGGCATGGAAGATGTATGAGACGAGTTGGGAGTTACCAAATCATTTGTTGGGGTCTGGTGGTACCTCTCTCGAGCTCATTTAGGAGGTCAGTGACCTTGGAGGTTGATGGTAGCAGGTCACTACCCACCTATACTTGTTGACTTCGTGAATCTCACTTTCAGGTATTGAAGGTTGGGACCATAGGCCCATTTGCTTTGACTTCTTGCCCGTTTGCATTGACTAGTCATGGTCGTATCCATTTCTCCCATCATTACTCCCTTTAGGCCCAGCTAGCTTAGAGGTCGTGGTGCAAAATTACCATCTTCAAGTTTTAGCCGCTAACAGGTTCGCCAATTCCTTGGAACGGCTAGCTTTGGGGTACCTTTTCATTCACATCTCTAGTAATGAGCTGCAAGATGGCTTTCAATTTTTCAGCCTCAAGCAAAGTTGCACACACCTGGTTGCTGCATGAAAGGTACATGAGCAAGATTGTTACTCACCAGGGCGTAGATCATGGCCTAGTAAGGCCTCTGTTGTGCTCATTTGGAGGTCGGTGGCCTCTAGGTCCGTGACCTAGGAGGTCCTTGCCTACACGTACCTCGGGACTCGTATTCTGACTTTCAGGTATTAGAATTACCATCTTCAAGTCGTGAGTCTGACCTCCTGATGCAGGAGCGGAAGGTGAGGGTCAATGTGAGCAAGAGCAAGCTGAATCGACCAAGAAAACAGAGCTACGAGTGCCTAGGCATTCAGCAAGGATTAGAGATATCGAGGCTCGGAAACAGGGGGTTTTGTAATCGGGTCGTGTTACAATTCATCATCATGTAATAGGCCTTTCGGGCCTTTTACTGTTTTTGGTTTGTTTTAAATTTAGGTGCACTTTCGTATTTTTGGTTGTTATTATTATTTTTTAAAAATCTCCATTTCCGAGTCGGTTTATTTTTCATGGAGGTTTATTTATTGTTGTTTCCTTGAATAGCTTTTCAGTAGATTGAATATACAGAAAATTCTCAATTGTCTTTGTGTTCTTTATTTCAACTACTTCATTGAATTTTCTTGAAAGCTTCATTGTCGGTGATTATAATGGCATAACGATGAAAATTAAATTGTTGTTTTCATGATGTTGAAGACTAAGAGCAATTCTAATAGCATCTTCGTCAATTGGTATCAGAGACAGGTTTTGGTCCATCAAACCCTAATCTACTTGCCAACAACCAAACAACATGTCTAGCAGTGATAGCAAAGATCTCAACCCTATTGTTTTCAATCTGTTACAATGGTTGGAAGAAGAAATTGAAGAGCGAAGGTTGCAACAGGATGAAACTAGGAGGCGGCAAGAGGAAGGGCGTGAGGAGAGGAGGCAATTCATGTAGAAAATGACGGCGCGGTTCGCACCCTTGCAAACGAATCCAGTGCTTCCACCTCAACAATCGCCCACGCCAAATCCACATTAACCTGCCACTCCACCAAGACGGCCAGAGGTACTCTGACCAACTGTGACTTTGGGGCAACCAGAATCTCGGGCGGGAGAAATGGATGAACCGATATCGTTTGAGGAGGAGCCATACTGGGCCCAAAGGTATGTGCAGAGACCTTTTCTCAATCAGAGGCAGAATTATGAGGCTGTGCTCGACGGACAGAATCGATGGGATGGGTGGTTCAAGTTAGAAATTCCAAAGTTCACGAGAAGTTTGAGCCCGGATGAATTTCTTGATTGGTCGACAGTGGTAGATGATTTGCTGTGCATGAAAGAAGTCCCACTAGAGAAGCAACCAGCGTAGATAGATTTGGGGTTCAAGAGTAGGGCGGCGGCATGGTGGTAAGCTAACAAATATCAGAGATATCAAGATGGATTACCCTGGATTGAAACCTGGAATGAGTTGTGATGGGAGATGAGTCTAGAATTCTTACCTTTGAGTTATCGACAAACACTTTATAGAGAATTGCAGGCATTAATTCAAGGAGCGAAGAGTGTGGATGACTACACCTTGGAATTCTATAACCTCGTTTCTTGAAGCTGGTGGTGAGATACATTCTTGGTTTTAGGTTGCCATTGCATGATGCACTTCAAATTCATTCCATTTTGAGCGTGACGAATGCTCAGTTAAAGGCCAAAGCAGTGGAGAAAAATTTGAATAGACAGTGCCTTCCAACTGGTTGAATTAGTCCAATTCCTCCGTATGGCTTGTCTTGTACCTCACAGCCCTTATCAAGTGTAGCAGCGGTACCAAGGGTGGCTTCCACAACAACATCACCTTCGGTAAGAGCTGGAATTCCAGCGGCTCGGCCTCCCTCAAACAAAGCCTCCATTTGGTGTCATAGATGCCAAGCAATGTGGCACTATGCGAACAAATGTCTGACGTTTAGATCGTAGTTGTATATGGGAGATACACATGAAGAGAGTTATCCGGCTTTGTGGTTCGACCAAAAGGATACTGAAGGGGCGCTTGTGAACCCTGAGGATGTGCAAGGGAAGAATTTAGTAGTGAGGCGAATCTGTTTGGCGCCCAGGAGGGATGAGGATTGGAGAAGAAGAGATATTTTCACAACACGTTGCACGATTGGGGCCAAGAGTTTTCGAGTGATCATAGACATCAGTAGTTGGGAGAATGTCGTATCCGACTAACTATGGAGCCGCACCCTCACCCTCACCGGTTTGGTTGGGTGAGCAATACCAATGAAATTCGGGTAGCCTGATGGTGCAAAGTGCAGATGAGCATCAGTCTGAATTATTCAGTAACGATTTGGGTTGATGTTGTGCCAATGGACGCATCACATTTGAATCTTTTACGACCAAGGCAGTTTGATGACAATGTTGTCTATAATGCGCATGATCACATGTATACCATTAGAATAGGAGGTAAATGTTAGGTATTGAAGCTGCTACGGGAGAACAATGTAGGGGAGAAGAAAACAATCGTCTATGTGCCTAATGCCAAATTTGAGGAGTTAGTTCAGGAACAGGATGTTTGTTTTGCATTGGTCGCATATTGCTTGGTTTCAGTAGATAGTTTTGGGGGTGTTTCGGATGCTATTAAGTCGATATTGGAGAATTACTAGGATATTCTTCCAGTGGAATTATCGAAAAGACTTCCGCCCTTGCGAGATGTGCAACATCGGATCGATCTTGTACCAGGAGCTCCATTGCTGAATAAAGCTCACTACAAAATATCACCAGAGCAAATTGAGGAGTTGAAGAAACAGGTGCAAGAGTTATTAGACAAGGGCTTCATTTGGAAAAGTGTTAGTCCTCTAGTGCCAAAGAAAGATGGTTCATGGCGCATGTGTATGGATAGCAGGGCGGTCAATCGAATCACTGTAAAGTACCATTTTCCCATTCCACGCCTTAACGACATCCTGGATCAGTTGAGTGGGGCAAAGGTGTTTTCGAAGGTGGACTTAAAGAGCGGATACCATCAGATTTGTCTTTGTCAGGGGGATGAATGGAAGACGACGTTCAAGACAAAGGATGGGTTGTTTGAGTGGGCAATGATGTCGTTTGGGTTGTCCAATGCCCCCAGCACATTTATGTGTGTGATGCATCAAGTTTTGTAGCCATTTATTAATGACTTCGTCATCATATATTTCAACGAAATTCTGATCTGTAGCCGCACTTCAGAGGAGCACGTCGAGCATGTCAAGAAGGTATTGGACACACTTCGGAAACATGGGTTGTTTGCTAATCCGTCAAAGTGGTATGGATGGTGCACCCGCTGGTCTTCGTTGGGTATGTTGTGACAGACGCGTTAATCTTGCCGGATGAGTCAAAGGTGGCTGCAATTTGTGAGTAGTCGGTTCCAATATCAATTACACAGGTTCCGTCTTTCCTTGGACTGGCAGGATTTTATCGGCCATTTGTCCATGATTTCGGTAGAATCGCCGGACCACTGACAGATTTATTATGGGACTCACAGCTTATATGGATAGCAGAACCCCAAAATGCCTTTGAAGTTTTGAATGATAGGTTAACGCAAACTTCTTTATTGCAATTGCCGAATTTTGAAGACCAATTTTAGGTTGAATGTCATGCTTCAAAGGTTGGAATTGGGGCGATTCTTTCTCAGAATCGACGACTTGTAGTGTACTATAGTGAGAAGCTAGGTGGTCCGAGACTGAACTACTCAGTGTACGATGTGGAGTTGTATGCACATGTTAAGGCACTTCAGTTTTGGAGGCATTACTTGATTCAGTGGGAGTTCATTCTCTACTTTGATCATAATTAGTGCTCGGCATGCTAAGTGGGTAGCACAATTGCAGGAGTTTTCGCTCTCGATTCGTCACAAATCGGGTGTGACCAATCGGGCTGCAGATGCATTAAGCCAACTGCATGTATTGATTTCAGTGATGCATGCTTACACACATGGTTTTGAATAGAATCGGGAATCGTTGAAGGAGGATGAATTCTTTGGCTGAGTGATGGAAGGCGTTAATCATGGAAGGGCATTCAATTATGTACTTCATGACGGGTATCTTTTTCGCACCAATTGCCTTTGTGTTCCTTCAATTTCTTTGCGTTTATTGATTATACAAGAGTTGCATGAGCAAGGACAAGACGACTGCACAGATCTGAGAGAGGTTTTATTGGCTGAGTATGGATCAGGATGTTCGGACCTATGTGAAGAGGTGTTGTGTTTGTGCTCAGGCGAAAGGAAGTGAATCTTCCCAAGGGTTGTACCAGCCTTTACTGATTCCCAAGGTACCCTGGAGTGATGTGTCGCTGGATTTTGTTGTGAAGTTGCCGATTACATCTCGTGGCAATGATAGCTTGATGGTAGTCGTGGACAGATTTAGTAAGATGGCAATGTTCACCCTTGCAAGACTACTATGGATGCCTCTCGGTGTGTTACCTTGCATTTTGATGCGGTTGTGAGGCATTTCGGTTTGCCATTATCGATTGTCTCTAATCGTGATTCAGTCTTCATGAGTCACTTCTGGCATGGATTGTGGAAGAGAATGGGCATAAAGATGAAGTTCTCCAGTCTTTACCATCCAAAGAAAGTTGGGCAGACGAAAATTGTCAAACGTAGTTTGGGAAACATGTTATGTGCTCAGGTAAAAGCTCTCGATTTATGGGATATCTTGTTGCCCAAGATTGAGTTCGAGTTTTACCGTAGCATCAATCGATCGACGGGGTACACACCATTCCAGATTGTCTATGGACTCATGCCTCGTAGGCCTTTAGATCTTTTGCCGATTGAAACATTTGATTTTGGTTTCAAGAAAGTTGACGATTAGATGGAGGAATTGACATCGCTCCATGCTAAGGTAAAAGTTTTGTTGGAGAAAACCTATGCCAAATATAAAGATGTAGCTGATCATCATCGTCGAGAGGTGCAGTTCAAAGTAGGTGATCTTGTGTGGGTGTATCTGAGCCGAGATTGGTATCCACTCGGGAGGATAACAAGTTGAAGCCACGAAAGATTGGTCCACATCAGGTACTTGAAAAGCTTGGTTCCAATGCTTACCGTGTGGAGTTGCCCGACAGGATGTTCATCACCAACGTATTTAATGTCAAGCATTTGTATCCGGTACATGAGGACCCTTTGAGCATGAGGATAAGCTTTTCTAAAGAGGGGGCTCCTGATGCAGGAGTCGAAGGTGAGGGTCAATGTGAGCAAGAGTAGGTTGAATCGACCAAGAAAATAGAGCCATGAGTGCCTAGGCATTCAGCGAGGATTAGAGATATCGCGGCTCAGAAACAGGGGGGTTTTGTAATCGGGTCGTGGTACTATTCATCATCATGTAATAGGGCCTTTCGGGCCTTTTATTGTTTCTTGTTTGTTTTAGGTTTAGGGGCACTTTCATATTTTTGATTTTTTTTTTTATTAATTTCCTTTTCTGAGTAGGTTTAGTTTTCATGGAGGTTTATTTAATGTTGTTTCCTTGAATAGCTTTTCAGTAGATTGAATATACAGAAAATTCTCAATTGTCTTTGTGTTCTCTATTTCAACTACTTCACTGAAGTTTCTTGAATGCTTCATCGTTGGTGATTATAATTGCATAACAAAAAAAAAATAAATTGTTGTTTTCGTGATATTGAAGACTAAGAGCATTTCTAATTGCATCTTGGTCACCTTCAGGCGTTGGGAGTCACCACTTTTAGGTCGGGGGCCTTACCTTCAGGCATTAGTGATTGTCATCTCTAGGTCGTGAGCCTGACTTTCAGGAAGTAAGAGCTACCATCTCTAAGTCGTGGGGTTGACTTCAGGCATTATGAATTGAAATCTGTAGGTCATGACCCTTGAGAGGTCGATCCATTTCTTGTAGCTGCTTGTGAGCTTGACCTTCAGGTATTAAGGTTTACCATCTTTAGGTCGTGACCCTTGAGAGGTCATGTCGCTTCATTCTGTAACGATTATTTCTGGAAGGAGACATGTCTTTCAAGCTTCTTGGAGAGTTGAACTGCTTAGTCTTGATGTGGGAGATCTCGTTACTTTAGCTTTGGAGAGAACTGAAGCGTTTCCAGTTTTGGAAAGTCGCTACGCTTAATCCAAGAAAGTTGCTCTGCTTTAGCTTCTTAGAAAGAGCTGAAACGTTTCCTGCTCTAGAAGGCTGTGCTAATCTAGGAGACGAATCGCGTCCTGGTCTAATTGGTTTCTGCTCGGCAGTTCAACAAGTTTCTTATCTTATTCAAATGAAGAACTTGTCAAAGGTTTCGAACTTTTCTGCAAACTTCTCCACATCCTAGCTTTAGTTTCTTCCAACTTCTGATTCTTTGTCCAAGTTGCTTTGTTTGAGATGTTTATTGTTTCTGAAGCTGAGGCTCCTTCCATTGACTCACTGGAAAATGGGATTTTTACTCCACCCCTATCTTGCCCAAAGCTTATCGTGTGCCAAGTCTGGCCTACAATCTATCTAAGATTGGGGCCAGTTCACAGTCTTTGTCCTCGCTTCCTGCCAATATCATAGTTGTTCGTAGGGAGATGGAGCTGGAGGTTGGCGATATCACTGTTGCTGTTGGGGTTGAATGTCCTTACAGCACTCGTGTGGGGTATATAGCCCTCTACCTCTCCAGCCTCAGGGGGGAATTCTTTTCCCTTTCCTCCATTCTTTACTTTTGACAATCTTCTTTTAGGACATGCCCTTGGCCCAGCTCTTCCCAAACTCTTTTCGGATGGTAGTCGCTTTCATAGCGACCTGTCAACTCTTCAGAGTTCCTGTTTCCTTGGAGCTCTTTAGGTGCTTTTTTAAATTAAAGGTCTCTTTAACCTTCAGTTCCCCCAAAGGGTACCTCTAGTTTGTCCCTCGATACAAATTAATGGGTCCCTTCTAGTCCCCAGTCTGGTAGTGGAAGTCATATTTCCTCTTTGCTCGCATTCCAGACAGTTTGGTGTAGAGGTATCCGAGATGGAATCTATAAAGGACCTTCTTTAATGAGCTTCCCCACCTAACCTCTGATCTGAGGCAGCATAGGAACTTCTTGATGGGACTAGTCTATTATGGTAGGACCTAGGTGGAATGCACCTTCGAGGTTTGGCCAAGGTCTTTCCTCAACGCTGTTGGTTTAGGGAGAGGGGTACTACGCAATCTCCCCTCGGTCAAGACAAACCTAAGGATAACTAATTCTAGTAAATAGCTTCTCTGGTCTTGATTGTTTCCTTTTGTAATTTTTATACTAACTGTTTCTTCCTCTTATCTTGGCAGTGCTGAGGAACGTGCACTGGCTCTACCAGTTTGGTTATACCATAGTTCCCATTGGCAGTGGCAAGACAGCGGGAGTTGAGGGAGGACCCCAAACATAGAAATTCCTGTTATGTATTTTGTTCCTTCGAGTTGGGGAGGACAAGCTGTTGGAACTCGGGTTGCAATTAGACGAAGAGTTGAGATGGACGAGATGCTTAGAAGTCCGTCACCGGTTCCACCAGTAGAGATTTTGTAATAGAGTGGGGCCTCGAATATTCAATCCTTTTCCTGTTAAGTACTGAATATTAGCAGAGGTCTGTTTGTGGCCTCTGTTTTCTATAATGCCTTCATTTACTGTCAAAGCCTTACATTTGCAGCTTTGATATGTGTTCTGCTTTTACTTTTTTGCACTTTGAATCTTGAGGCAAATTGAACTTGAGACAACATATCACAAAATGAAGACTTGATAAGTTTTTTAAAAAGGGAATAACTTATCTTTTATTCATGTCTTGCTTCAACTAAAAACTGGTAAGGTCATTGAGCTTGCCATGATGCTCGGTGAGGTCTTTTTTATCTGCTTTCCTGAGGTCTGCAATGTCTTAGTCAGCTTTAGGCATAGAACTTCTTTAGATGGCAGATGTTCCAAGGTCCCAGGAGTTGTCTTCCTTCCAGAACAGCGAGCTTATAACTCCTCCTTTGTGGACTTCTTAGACTATGTAAGGTCCTTCCTAGCTTTCTTGCAGCATGGTTGGTTGACCTTGTTTGCCAACTTCTAACCTTTTTAGGACCATTTCTCCAACCGTGAAATGCTTTGTTTTCACTCTTTTGTTGAAAAAATTTGTCACCTGCTCTTTGTAAGTTTTGTCTGCTTCCATTACTTTGTTTCTGACCTCTTGAAGGAGGTTGTGGTCTGCCCTTATATTCAGTTAGTCTTAAAGACTTCATGCCGACCTCGGCTGGCATCACTGCCTCTGCACCAAAGCACAAGTTGAATGGCATTTCTCTAGTAGCTTTTCTAGGCATTGTTCTGTATGCCTATAGAATGCTTGGAATCTCGTCTGGCCAAGCAGTTTTGCGACATTTTTTCTTGAGCTCGGTGAGTCTCTTCTTGATTCTTTCCAAGATATTTCTGTTTGTGATCTCAACGAGCTTGTTAGCCTGGGGATGAGCTATAGAGGTCAACCCCTGGTCAATGTTCACATTTTCATAGAATGTTTTGAACTGGTCGCCAATGAACTGTCTGCCAATGAACTATTGGACCTTTGTTGATGAGATGGTTGCCATTGGTTCTGCTTCAACCCATCTAGTGAAGTACTCCACGGCAACAATTAGGAACTGAACAGCCCCCAGTTCTTTCGAGAAGGGTCCTAGTATGTCAATGCCACAGATATCAAATGGTATTGATGCATTGATGGATTGATACCTTGTTGGTGGCACATGTGATTTGTTCGCATGCAACTGGCAACTTATGCATTTCTATATGTTTCTCTCAATATCCGAAACCATCTAGGGCCAGTAATACCCCGTTCTCAGTATTTTCTTGGTGACAGTCTTTGCTCCTATGTGTGATCCACATATTCCGCTATGTACCTTCTCAATGACATATTGCCCTTCTTCTCGACTTAGACATTTGAGTAATGGCAAGGTATATGACCTCCTGTATACCTGATCATCTCCTATTAGGACGTAGCAAGGTGCCATCTTCGAGCTTAGCGAACTTCTTTTGGGTCTTGTGGGAGATCGCTATCTTTGAGGAACTTGTAAATTGGATACCTCTAGTCTGCTTGATCCTTTATAATCAAGCTTGAGTCTTGGCTTATGCTTAGAGAGTTCAACTATTCCACTAGTAGCTTTGCATTTGTTTCGACTTTGTCTCGATAGACTTTGGACAATGCATTCGCCTTTACATTTTGGTCTTTGGGTATTTGCTCTATGAGGAAATGCTCAAGCTTGGAGGTGATATCCCTTACTTGTTTGAGATATTTCACCATGTTGTCTTCTCTAGCTTCGTATTCTCCAGCGACCTAGCTGGCTATAATTTGCGAATCTGTTTTAAAGTGCAACTTCTGCACTTTGAGGGCTTTTATAAGTCTTAGACCTACAAAGAGAGCCTTATATAGGATTCATTATTCAAGGTTGGGAAGTTGTACTTCACAGAGCAAGGGATTCTCACTCCCTCAAGATTGATTAATACTATTCCCTCACCTGAATTTTCTTTCTCCGTTGAACCGTTTGTAGACATTGTCCAGACGTTGTTTTCACAGGTGCTTTTGAGTTCCAGTGGAGCCCTTGTGCATTCCTCTACGGAGTTTGCGAGAGCTTGAGCTTTGATTGCTTTCCTTTTCTCAAATTGGATTTGATATCCCGAGAGCTCGAGAGACCACTTCATCATCCTTCCCGATAGCTCGGGCTTGGCTGGAGCTTGTTTAATGGCAGGTTGGTTAAAACTCTTATCGGGTAAGCTTCCAAATATGGCTTCAATTTCCTCGAGGTTATAATGATGAGGTATAAGAATTGTTCAAGGTTCGAATATCTAGTTTCTGGACCTCTAAATAATCTACTTACATAATAAATAGGGAACTATTGTCTTGACCTTTCTACTAAAAGCACTGAGTTGACTTCCTCTCCTGACCTCGGAGAGACAAGTTGAGGGGGCTACCCCAGGAAGTCCTTTAGCTTGATGAATGCCGTTTGACAGTCCTTGATCCATTGGAAGTCCTTTGGCTTCTTTATGACATCATAGAAGTTTTCTCCTTTGTCCGCCATCTTCAATGCTAGACTCTGAACCTTCTTGATGTTTCTGGGGGGTTCCATGTCTAACAGAGCTTTTATCTTGTCTAGATTGGCATTAATGCCTATTTCAAAGATCAGGAAGCCTAGAAATTTACCTATTGAGACTCCAAAGGTGCATTTTTCTGGGTTGAGTTTCATGTGGGCAGCCTTTAGGGTCTGGAAATTTTCCCTGATGTCGTCGATGAAATCTTTAGAGGTCCCGGACTTGATAATTATGTCATCCACGTAGACCTCTATGTTCCTCCCAAGCTGGTTTTTGAACACCTTATGCATACCTCACTGGAATTCTACACCTACATTCTTTAGTCCGAACAACATCTTGGTGTAGCAGTCGGTCCCAACCTCTGTGATTAACGAGGTCTTTTCCATCTCTTCCACTGCCATTGGGATTTTATGGTACCCTTTGTATGTGTCCAGGACGCATAACCACTTGTACCCAACTATAGAATCCACCATCTGATCTATGCTTGGAAGTGGATAGGAGTCCTTCTGGCAAAATTTGTTAAGTGTGGTGAAGTCCACACACATCCTCCATGTCCCTTCTTTCTTGGGGACTACAACTGGGTTGGCCTGCCATTCAAGGTATACTACTTCTTTCAGAATCCTTACATCAAGAAGAGCTTGGACTTCTCGAGCTATGTCCTCATTGCGCTTAGGGGCGAAGGTCCTCTTCTTCTGTTTCACTGGCTTGACTCTTGGCTTGAGCCCGACCTTGTGTTCAGTAATTTTTATTTCCATTCCTTCGAGGTCGCTAGGCTGCCAAGCACCTTGAGATATTCTTGAAGGGAACCAACGAGTTTCCCTTTGACCTTTGGAGGCAATGCCTCTCCAATTTTGATCCCTTTCTCAGGGAATTCAGGGTTGAGGAACACTTGCTCTCCTCTGCCAACTACCTGAATTTGGAGATTGCCATCCTCTTTCGAGGAGGTCAATGCATTCCTCCTTCTCCAGCTCATACGAGCTTTCCTCGTTAAATTCTGTGAATTAACATTCTGCAACAAGTTGTCTATTCCCTTCTAAGATGATCCAAATGTCTCTTCCAGTGTCCACCAATATTTGCGGACCAAGAAGTCTCCAATCTGGAGGGATACTATCAAGGGTTCTGAATCTTTCCCTCGAGCTCGCTTGGAACTCCTTTCAATGGCATTTATATCGTTCACAGGAGGTCGTTGATTTTGAGGGGCAGTTGGTGGTGAATCAGCAGGGACTGCGTTCCTAGCTAGGAACTCTTGTAGTTGACCTTTTTTCACCAGCCTCTCGATCTCCTGCTTAAGGTCGAAGTAGTCTTCGGTGTGGTGGGCATAGTTCTTATGGTAGTGACAGAATTTGGCTGGGTCTCTTTTGGCCACAGGACTCTTGAGAGGCCTGGGCAGCTTCAGAAGTCCTCTTTTCTCCACAACCACCAGGATCTCTACTCATGACATTTAGAGTGGAGTGGTCATGAGGTTGGGGATGGTATTCCTTCTCTTGTCTGAGGTTCCCCCTTTTGATTAAGGGTCTTTGCTATCCCTCTTTGATTTTTGTGGGCACCTTGGATGCCCCTTGTTGTCTCTTTCAGTGGCTACGGCAAAGCCAGGGATCTTCTTATGGATCATTATCTCCTCAGCCTTTATAAGGTTTTCAAGAACAGTCTGTAGCTCCTTGATGGTTTTTACTGGCTCCTCGGAAAAACTTGAGAGCTATGTACCCCCCTTGCAAACCCTATTTGAAGGTAGTGATGTAAATGGCATCATTTTTCTGCTCGATCTTGACTGGCTCGTTGTTGAAGTGACTCTAATAGCTTTAGGTGCTTTCTCCGACCTTCTGATTGATGGTAAAGAGGTCACTGATATCCTTCTCGCACCTCATGCTCGTAGCGAGCTCCCCTGCTCTTCAGGATAGTGTCTCTGACTCCGCAACATGGCTACTCGGTTGAGCCTGTCTCTAAGGTCATAACCTCTCCCATTGTTTAGGGTTTCCCTAAGGTTGGTCATGGATTGTGCTCATGTCCACTGGGACCTTGCCTGCTTCATGAGGTTGGAGGTCAATCCTCGCTTCTGAGGGTAGAGGCTGGCTAGCCTATGCCAGTTTTGACTAGCTTTGGGGTGGTTGTGAATTTCTCTATTAAGGCTCCAGAGTGCGCCCAATGGACATATAGTCTTGCCCACTGGATACACTCTCCAAGGCTACCACCATCCATTCTAGGAGGTCCACTGGAACAGTTATCTGTGTTCTCCTAGATCTCTGTGGAATAGGATTGTTGGTCATAGACTGGGGATGCCCTTGTTCCGGCTTCCCTTGTACAGTTGGGGGTTGACTAGGACCCTCTGGGAAGGGCTTGATTGTTTTGGCCGCTGTTGATCTCGTTGAGTGACAAGCCCCGAAGCATTGTTATTGGTTGTCTGCGCTGGTGGTGGCATTTCTGATGTTGTTTCACTAGTGCGCAATTACATTTTGCATTGCAGTCTGCCTCGGTGTGGCGGTTGAACTCGTGAAGGCTGCGATTGAGTCATCAAGCCTTTAACTTGTTTTGTGTAGGAAAAAAGGTTATGCCTTTTGTTCGGATTCCTGCAGACGGTGCCAAAAGTGATGGGGCTCGAAAGTTAACACCAAGTCACCCCAAAACCATGATGACGTCAATTGACTACAACCTGAGAAGAAAGAAGAGATTAGTCAGCGGAGGTGCAATTGGAAGAGCTCCGATGCTTAAGTCAGTATTCAGAGGTAATTAGTTCTCAGAGAGACTGCTCTATTGTGTGTTGTGTTGTGTTTTCCACCTTGTAAGGCTTGTTTGTAGGCTTTGTCCTATTTGGTTATTTAAAAGAGAGATTAATTACCTTCCCGATTTGAGCTATGCTTTTACGTGATAGTAGGCAATTAGGATATTTGTGGGATCGTGGAATCCCGTCAATTGCTCCTGGAATCCTGCAGTTTCCTTGGGTTGAGATATCTTGCCATTCACATCTTTGCCAAGAGCTACGAGCTCGCTAATTGACCTCTGGACCAACTTCACGACCTGTCCGTAGACATCGAGGGTCTTAGCTTTGTAACACTGTGGAGTATGAGATTGGATGGAATAGTTTCCGGGATTTTGCATTTGAACGGAAGTCTATTGGGGGGTAAAATTACTTTCCTGTCCCCTATGGCAAATTTAAAAAGTGGGTGTCAAGATTAGATGCTTCTGACACTTGATTGTGAACTCATTTCCTACAACATACACTATTTGGATACATCATGGAGTGTCAATTCAAGGTCGTGGTTCTAGTTCAATTCAAGTTATAGATAACATCCCTCCACATGATCCTAGTTTAGTGAATAATAAGGTGGATCTGATTGATGAAATGCTTCATGAAACATTTGGTTTCCTAACAAACAATGAGCCTATTAATGATGAAGCAAATTTATAGCACGAAATATGAGGACTAGATGTGGAAGCAATTATGAATCATTAGAAGATTGTGAAAAAAAATTATATGAGGTTGCACAAAATACTCAAAATTGTCAATTTTAATAAAATTTATCATATAAAGGTAATGTGTAAAATGACTGACAAGGCACTTAGTATGATTTTGAAATTGTTGAAAGATGCATTTGGATTTGTAGAGATTCCCAAATCATTAATAAAAAATCCATAATAAAGAAGCTTGGGCTTGATGATAAAAAATACATGCTTGTCCAAACAATTCAATGTTGTATTGGGGCGGAAATGAAGGTTTGGAGGAATGTAAAAGGTGTCACATGTCAACATGGAAGGCCAAGACAAAAAACAGCCATCAAAGGTCCTACGATATTTTCCGTTAAAACGTTGCTTGCAAAGGTTGTACATGTCTTCAAAAACAACTTAAGACATGACATGGCATGCTAATAAAGAAACATTGATGGTCTTATGAAGCATCCAAGAGATTCTGAGGCATGGAAGAACTTTGATACCTGACACCCTCAGTTTGCAAGTGATTCTCGAAATGTGCGTTTAGGACTGTGTATCGATGGCTTTAATTCATATGAGAGTATGAGCACAAATTATAGTGTATGGTTAGTTATTCTCATGCCATACCATCCTAGTCTTGTATGAAGCCTTCTTCATTCATGCTCTCCATGATCATCCCAAGTAAGTCTACACCTGAGAATAATATTGACTTTATTTACAACCATTAATTGATAAACTAAAAGAACTTTAGGAGAATTGTGTTTATACATTTGATGTAAGAACAAAGGAGACGTTTAAAATGCATGCAGCTTCATTGTGGACTGTTAGTGATTTTCTTGGCTTAGGCATTGTTTCGGGTTGGAACACGTTTGGTGCCCTAGCATGTCCATCATGCAATCTTGATGTAATTCCGAAAAGAATCACAAATAAATTTTGTTTCATTGGCCATCGTGGCTTTCCTAGGCATGGGCACAAGCTTAGGTTAAATGAGGTGAGGTTCAATGGGGAAGAAGAGTTACGGGATCTTCCAAGAACTTGTTTTGGTTTCAAAATATGGGAGCAAGTACAAAATCTTAGTGTATAGTTTGGAAGAGATCTTGGTGGAACAAATCATATAATAAAGGAAAAAGAAGCCAGAAAGATTGGAGGAAGAGAAGCATCTTTTTCCAACTTCCATATTGGAAAACAAATTTATTAAGTCATAATTTATATGTGATGCATATAGAAAAGAATGTCTGTGATTTTGCTCTCTACACATTGATTATTGACTATGACAAGTCAAAAGATAATGTTTGTGCTCGGAAAGATCTTAAGGAGATTGTCATTCGCTCGGCGTTGTGGCTAAATAAAGCATGAAAACCACCTCCAGTTGTGTACATAATGACCAATGCAAATAAGAATATATTTTTGAGGACAATAAAACATGTAAGATTTCCAGATGGTTACTTGAGTAACATATCAAGATGTGTTGACTTGGATAAAAATAGAATCTTGGGATTGAAAAGTCATGATTCTCATGTTTTGTTGCAACAACTTATAACAATTGCCAATAGGAATACTCTTTCGGATAAAGTTGTTTCAATCATTGTTGAATTGTGCTCATTCTTTAGACACTTATGTACCAAAACAATAAGTTTGTCAGATTTAGATGAGTTGCAAGTTCGGATTATTATTACTTTAGGTCATATGGAAATGATTTTCCCTCCAGCATTTTTTACAATAATGGTTCACTTGATTCTACATCTGGTTGAAGAAGTTAAACTTTGTGGATTGGTACAATTTTGATGGATGTATCCATTAGAGAATTACATTTTTTAAATTCAAGTTATATTAGATTAAATTTACATTCAATTTAATGTAAAGAAATAATCATTTTTATGTCATTCAACTAGATTCCTTATTGACATGAAATTCGATGTTTGCAACCGGACCTAACCAGATGGTTTTATAGCCGAGCTATACTTAGCTCAGGAGGTTCTCACTTTTGTTTTGAGATATTTACAAGACATCGAAACCGTTTTCAATTGACGTAAATGTGTGGATGTCCAACCCACAGATAATGCATCCTTGATAGGTTCTATTTTATTCCCCCAAATTGGAAGACCTCGTGGGTGCTACATCGTACATTAAGCTGTCACAATTAGAAAAAATACAAGTACATCCCCACGTTTTGACAAATTGCCAAGTGGTTGAGCGTCATCTTAGGTAAGTATTTTAAAACATATATTCATTCCAAATGGCTACATATAATTATGTTATTAATCATATTATTTATCACATTCTAAAGGAAATTTAGGGACATTACTAAAGGAAGACTAAGAAGTTGTAAAAGGTTGTCAACTGAGGTCGATCGTATTGTACACTGCGAATTTGTAAATTGGTTTAGAGGCTATGGAAGTTTTCTTAAGGATTACATTGATTTAAATTATAACTAGTTTTTTATATTGTATTTTTTAACTCAGCAATATTATATTTTTTTAGTATGTAGATATTAAATAATTCAAAAATGCATCAATTGACTTGGGAAGTGTCTCGCACAAGGTCTTATAGACCAAGCTAGAAGGTTTAATGCACTTGATGTCAATGGCTATAGATTTATATTTTTAAATCTTGAGAAAGGTTTGAAAACTCAAAATAGTAGTGTTTTGGTAATTTTGGAACTAGAAGTTCTGCAAGTAGTAGGGACAAATGTTTGGATTACGGGAAATTAGTTGACATAATTGAGCTTAACTACCAAGGGCATATTCAAATCTGTATGTTCAAATGTGAGTGGGTTGATACTACAACAAACTTTAGAAGAGACAAGTATGGTTTAAATTCTGTAAATTTTTCGCATTTGATACACATCGGTAATAATGAGAATGATGAACCTTATATCCCAGCATGTGAAGCTCAACTGGTATTTTATGTTAAATAAAGTATCGATGATAATTGGAGTATTGCAGTGCATTCAAACCCTAGGGATTTGTTTGAAATGAGAGAAGATATTGGTGCGGAGACGTATGAGAATGAGCCAAATTCATCCCCACTCATGGAAGGTCTTTCCAGATGATTCATCAAACAAGAAATCTGGGATATATAGTGTTTGTGTTTCTTGAATTAATAATGTGGATATATATGAAATTCGGATTAAATGGAGCAATGTAGCCATGGGAGTCAACAATTGCAGACATGCATTCTGATATTCCATTATCTTGATAGATTCTAGCCATCTGGCATTGTCCCTTTGTACTTGACCGGTGCATATGGTCTAACATCATTCTGATGGTTAAATCATAACTGTACAGCAGCTGATGTGTAATAGCAGGGGTTTGAGAAGTACACACACAGATTGGGATTGCCAATGAAAGATGTTGAATCGAAAAATGAATACTGTCCACTTTCAAGTATGGAACCACTGAAGTTGTCGTGGGAAAATCCTGCTGAAGTTAGGCTATTGAGGGATCCAATTTCTCCGGGAGATTCTGAAGTTGTTGCTTCTTCCAATTGCCCCATTCGGTAATTGTTCTGCAACTCCATTTGTAATCAAGAGTTGGTCTGGTTCCCTTTTGGGGGAAACAAGAGTTGGAATATTTCTGCTGGAACTGAAGTTTTCTTACAACTATAATTTTGAATGGTATAGTGGTGCTACTGTTGGCTGTCTATGTGGTGCAGCCCAGTGCTCAATCTGTCCTGGTGCCGGGTCTCCTGGTTTCCAGGTGAATTTTGTCAGAAAGAAACATAGATGTGAATCCAAAAGAGTTCCTTATTTTCCTGGTTGTCACCTGGCATTTCTGATTGAATGAGTTCCCTTATCTGCAGATGAAGTATACCATCTACTGTACTGTCCAAGTTACGTGTCTGTTCACTTTTCAGGTGAACATGTCATAAAATTACCTCCATATTCAGTAATATGTGAAAATATCAGTATGCTTTAACTTATTTCATTGTTTAGTATATTACTTATTATTTACGACAAAAGACATATTACAAAATTGTTTCAAATTAGATATTTTTAGACATAATCCAACTTACTTTACGACAAAAGATATTTTACTTAATACCATTTAACTTTCATTGAATCGTTCTTTTCAAATATTACAAAATACTCTTAGTAAAATAATCTAAATGTTTAATTTTGATCTTTTATTAAGAGTAAATATATATTATTAAATTATAACTTTTTAATCTTATAATGAGTATTCATAAGCTTTAAAATTAAATTACAAATCTATACAAAAGTACTTGTCAAAAGGCGGACTAGATTCTATTATTATTGTATTTATAATAATGTGGTAAGACATATAAATGTGAAGTTTTAAATGAAAAAACAAATCTTTCTTTTAGGAAATATATAAATTTATTTTATGAAAAGTATGCATGTAAATATTTAATTATTAAATAATCAAAGGAAAAAAAAAAAAAAATTAAAGCATGTCATTGAAAACCCTGGGACTGATTTTCCGTTAGCATTTTTCCTAAGTAAAGATATTAGACAAAAATTGATCTTTATCTTAATTGATATCACTTTTAAGAATCATTTTCTCTCCCTAGATAAAACCACCAGCAGTACTGCTCAAATATTTTCCGGGCCCGCATTCTTTCCCTCGATCTCTGTCGCGGGTCTCGGGCGCTTATCTCAGAGAAGTCTGCGCCAACTGCAGCCTCTCTCAAAGAAGACATTTTCTGAAAGCAGGTACACTCTCTTTTAACACTTAATCTTGTGAAAGTGTTTTATGTTCAACAAAAATTATCTGTCTTTGTCTCTTTTCTATTTTAATGAGATTATTTCGAGTATGCAGTATCAATCATTAAGTTTATG
>JAOXNR010000028.1:13330678-13342604 GCA_028571225.1 Parsonsia alboflavescens
AAAGGCCCCATCCCCCCCCCCCCCCCCCCCCAAAAAAAAAAAAGGGAAAAGATTTTTCAAAATATATGCTCACAATATTTCCCTTCACAAATGATCTACTAACTATTCTACTTTTTCTGAAACAAAACAGGCAGAGACAAAGGAGTAATTGCATAATTTGATAAGATTAGGATTCCACATGACAACTCAATCCTTGTTACAAATCCAAATTGTTGGACACTTTCTCCATTAGACTAAAGTATAAACTTCACAACAAAGGGGACCAATGAGGCATTTCTTATGATGACAAACAATTCGTAATAGTACTAACAATTTACAAAGATAAAAAGATTTGTATTCTTCCTTATAGGTAAGAAGCCTCTGAATAAGAATAGATAAATTCTTCCCCACAAGAGGGAATCATGCGCAGGTTTACCAAATAGAATTTTCATTTCAACAGCAACACAATCACAAAAGGCACCAGAAACCACTGAATGATTAATCACAATAATCCATAAAACTTTTACAACCTAAAGGTATGAAAAGAATCACAATCACCAAAGCCTAAAAATAATTCTCACTCCCTGCCCACCACCACCCAAAAAGCAAAAAACAAAGGCACAATAAAGGGGGGAAAACAAAGGAAAGAAAGAAACCCAGAGATTCACAGTATAACCCAGACAGACCAAATTGTATAAACAAGTATATAGACAAGACTAACCCGAAAAGAGAGCTTCGGAGACTTGAAATTCCCCCTCTGGACTCTGCATGGCCACTGAAACGAAGCTGAGAGTTGATTAAAGATTGCCTTTTTATGGGCCGGAGTCAGAGCTAGGTCATTGAGGAAGCCGCTATAAGTATTCAACCTACGTGGAAATTGTTGCAAAGGAAGTGACTTCACAGAAGATTGAAGTATCATCAGCATTCTCTTCTTCTGCTTCTTGTGTGTATATGAATTACTCCGCTAAATTCAGCAAGATGGAATCTTGGAAGCATCAAGACCAGTAAAAATCTGCGAGAATCAATCTTACAACCTCAGTAACTCCTTCAGGATAAGTTAGTTTATCTTGTTTATCTAAACAAGCCTACAAAAATGGCCATATCCCACCATTTTCTGCTCATGTTTGATCTTTCATTTTATACCTGGTACGGATATAGCAATACCCGCACCCCGCCCGGCCTTTTTTTCCTTTCTTTTTTGTGCAAAGGCCAATTCTTCCAAGCATTATTTTCTTTTTTCTTGGTAGAAATTTTTTTGTGGTTGTGTGTGATTCTGTAAATGGTGGGGCAGACTGGCAATTCTGGTATGGGCCAAAATCAGACTTTGGAGGATTCTGTGGTAAAGAACCCATGATCTTCGTCCTCCAGCCGTCGATGCATTTGAGACCTTGGATACAACTGATATGTACATGAGAAATTTGTAGTCATTTGGCTGCTTTTCAAAGCTACCCCAAAAGAAATTTACATTTTGATCAATTCAAGGATGCAAGTCTTTCTATATGTTCTAAAAGAAGTGTTCTGCTTTTGCTTTTTTGCTTTCTTCTTGGTCCCGTCCATTGATTATGAATTTAATGTATAATACCTTATTATTCAGTTCTATTTGTTTAGTTAGGTTTTGTAATTCACTAAGGAAAATATTTTTAGTATATAATTCATTTATCTAAAATTAAATATCTCAAGTTTAAGTCAATAATTATAATTATTATGAGATTTATATTAACAAATTGAGTGAATAACATTCAAATTGAAATAACAAAAAAAAATTGATATCATTTTGATCATCATCTCTCTTTATGAAGATGGTCCAGACTATTTGGATATCAAATAATTAGAATATTCATTTTAATGGAATTATATATGCCCTGGTCTCTATTTATAAATCATATAAATTCACCTTTTTTGGTTCTAATTACAATTTATCAGTCATTATTAATAATTTAATGAAATATTTTATTCATTTTTTCTAATATTGCTCATTTCTCTTTATAAACATTTTTCCAATTCTTCTCCATTTGAACATTTTGAAAGAAAAAATTTTACCTTACTATTGACAAAATTTCTACAAACCAAACCACTTATAAATAGAGATGGAGAGAGTATTACACTTTTATAGTATCTTTTTTATCCTGGATGATGACCGATCAACAACATATTGCACAATTAAAAAGGCCATTCACCTTCACCCGTTATAGTGAAGAATGAAGAAGAGTGATTCTATAACACAGGAATTTAAATTAACCAATATTGGAATCCTATGGTTTCAGTTAGATGAAGGAAAACCTTTTTCATAGCTGATCCTCCTTTCTTCGCCACCCCCCACACAAACATTTTTAAACATTTTGGTAGAATTCAACATATGGGTTTCTTTCACAGCATCAGACCAATCAGCCCAGAAACAGATTCTGAAAAAAGAAAACAAAAGAAAATAATGGCCTAAATGTAGCCGCAAATAAGTTCAGAAATATCATCCTCTTCCAATTCATTAGTAATATCTTTTTATCTAAAGCAGAAAGCAAAATATGATCCAATACAGCAAGATTTTCCACTTCATTATTGCCTTACAGCCAAAATGAATACATAGCTTCTGAAATCTTTACTTTCAATCCACCTTGGTCCAATACTTCTAGCTGATTAACTGTGATGTGAGCGGCATTTCCTTTCTGAGACAGAATATGTCATGAACAAGCCATCGCATTTTAAGTGAAATGGATAATGAAAGGGGAAGAGAAGGGTGGAATAAGCTTACATTGTTGATTGAAGATTGGCCGAAGGTGGCTGCTTATCCAAGTTCTTTAAGGATCTATCCTGCTCTGGTAGGACAATGAGAGAAGTCTAGAGGACCTCGATTACTTCTGAAGAGAAAACCAACCACTGCATCTTAAAAATGAAAATTTCAGCTTTACGGTAGAAGGATTTCATATAACAATGACATGCATCTATTCAAATGTTGAAAACCTTACCTTAGCTAAAAATAGTAAACCTAAAGTGTTCCTTATGAATGTCTTTTCATTTTAAGGTTAGATTAGAACAATATTCAACATGTTTCAGACAAAATGAATCTATCAGAGAATACTTCCTGTGCTAATTAGGGACAACATTTGTAAAGGGTTCTCCATTGTGGAATGACAACTGCGAAAATAAAAACCCAACTCTTTATCAAAAATCAATGAAATAATATGATTTGTAGTAAGTTTGCTAGTGATTGATGCAGTTCTGTGTATTCTGAGATACTTATTCTCTTCAGATAGTTAACAAAATGATACTCTTTAAAAGGAAATAAAAATCTCAGGTATTGCACATTTGTGAAAATTTTGTACATCACAAAACTATTAAATTGATTCAAATACCAAACAAAAGGAACATACATTTCATAGAACCAAAACAAAAGGTATATACATCGACTTATCTGATTCCTATAGCCACTGCAAAAAGGAGAATTTTCTAATTAGAGCAGCATAGTATACTTTTTCTCCGAATCACCAATTATGTGCAAAAGATATAAGAATCACAAAATGATAAATAATAAAAATTGTAAAAAACTGTAAAAGAAGAGACTGTAATCCAAGGACATTGAAGGATCTTAAACAAAATCAAGATAAGCAATGGAATAATACCAAAAGTATAATGTAAACTATTTACCAAAGAATATTGGAAATCTGGACCATCTATTAAGATTACTCACATGGAACATTTGCAGAAGATTTGGTTCAAATTAAAATCACATTTTTTCTCTCAAGAAACTGATAAACTTGGATAATACAACTGAGTCATGCTGAGAATCTCTCTCAGACAACCATCTTTCATTGATGTGCAGATTGATATCCCTGCATTGATGCAATTCAGGACATCATGTTTCAAAAATGAAAATGATATAAAGAAAAAGAGGTAGCAGAGGAGCTCAGATGCTAGAAGAGCACAATGCTTATTTATCTCTATAAAACACAAAAAATGTCTAAGTTCACAATTATCAACACCACAATGGGAAACGAGACTTATCTATGAAACATAGATAAGTGTCTCAGAAGAAAAAATGATTAATGACCAAACTTCCCCTTTGGAATTGGAAAATAACTTTTAACAAATGAACCATAGATAAAATAAATAAAATCAGTATTAACATTTGCTCTAAGCTGCAAGTTTCTTAGTCTGTTATAGCATCCCGTGTTAAAACCCAAAAGTCTTCTTTTGTTCTTAAATACTTTTAATCAATATTGACACTAAAACCAAATGGCATGAAGCCCAATTGCATATGTATACAGAAGAAATTTTAAATAATGCTAAAATTTGGTAATTCCATCAATAAGTTTGTCTTGTTTGTTTAGATATTTTTAGTTATTACACAAAAGAGAAAAACAAGAACAAATCGATTGCATGTGTGGCCTCCTTATAAAATATAAGGAAACAAAACTAACACATATAACCACACCGAGTAATGTTCTAAAGTGAACTAAGTAAGACTGTACAGTACATCTAGATTTGACAATTTAAACTAACTACAGGTAAACCTGTCTAGTCTGTTAAAAGGTGTCAGCTGTTACTTGGAGACTGCAGAGTGAGGAGTACCTCTTCAGAGAAAGGATTTCATAGTTACTTCTCAGATGATCGGCATACTTTATAAGGGCATCTTGCACATATTGTTTCCCTACTGTTCTTATAGCTGCAGCATTAAGCAAATTTTCAAGAGATCCGTGCCTCTTCAAGAGCTTTAAAGCAGTCCTTCGACCAAAACCTGGTACAAAATGCTGAATTCCAGGAACACCATCAACTTCGTCACCCAAGATGCATCCTATAGAATTATATTTTCTTTTAGGAAGTCCAGGAAAAGAAAAGGAACAGTAAGGGAAAAAACAAAAATAAATTTCAAAATTGAGTTTTTCAAAGCCACCCCCTCAGGAAAGAAGTTCAAACTCTGATAGAGAGAATTAAGATATCAAAAATGAAAGTTCACATTCAATCAGATTTCATTAGCAGGATGTAGCAGGAATATATAAGGAAATAGAACTCTTAACATGAAAAATTCCATGAACCTTTAAAGGACTATCAAGTGCAATATCGGTTATACCTATCTTAAGATTAAATAAAACACACAAAAAATGTAAAAAACCTAGCAAAAACTCTTATGGCTGTTGTTTCACCACATAGTCTGTATTTTAGTTATAAATTTATGATTGGCTATTCCTGTCTCGGTACTGACATGAAGACTTGCATGTGTTCATATAAGAAACTGAAAAAGTATGTATACTTGCTGATGTTAAAATATTGTAAAGTTGAAACTAAACTAAGAGACTGTCGTTGATACCTAGTAAACTGGTTACTTTCTCATTGATTTTAACAATCAAATGTTCAATTTTAGCACATCCTAGATCAACTTATTAATTTAAAGGCAGATGAAGACACGAGTTCCACGAAAAGAAGGCCACTGTAAACCACACTTTTCTTTGTTTAAGTATTTAGATGAAAGACAGCAGTCTAATTAGAAATCAGAAATATATCTGCCTGTGTTCTGTGGCAAATATAACTCCATGCAGATTTTCAATACCGTTGTGAGCAACATAGGAGATAACAGAATTGAAATATATTATAGGATATAAAAGTTTAGTTTCCTTCGTCCAAGTTTTGTTGCCCATATTCCTCATGTTTTTTAGATAAGAAAGACAAAGAACAATAGTTGAGGAGATATCAGGTGGTGGACGAAAAGATTAATGCAGAAGGAAGAAAACAGTAACACACATGGTCAGCACAAACATGATGAAGAGAAGAGGTAGATTTGCATTCTTAAAGCCCTTATCAGGTACGAATATAAACACAGATGAGTATGGAAATATTTAGCAAACAATGAATCTGAATACTATAGTTGCAATAATAACTAGATGCCAGCAGAGCCCATCAGTAATCACATAGTTTTTTACGGATAAAAAATGGGAAAAACGATAAAAAGTTGCACTTCCATGGCAGTAAGTCGTTTGAATTAACATCACTTTCATAAAAAAGTTTGGATCTTTTGAAGGATAAGACTATTGTGATCTTCAAATGACAACAAATATACACCTTTAACAAGTTCAATAATAAAGCAATGTCCATAGAGAGCATTGAATACTCACTCAGACTCAAATCTGACTGTGGGTCACAGGAATACTGAGCTACATAATGCTTTTTGGTGTAATATGACCACCTATTGAACTCTGGTATAGGCATAACAATTTGAACATCTTCAGATATTAATTGCTTGAAATCTTTGTCAGGAGAAGCAATGACCACATGATATCCTCTAGGTAGAACTTGTCCTACAAGGCTGGCCACAACATCATCCGCTTCATGTGCTTCAACTTTTACAACCTGAACATTATGCAATATCAAAGACATTTATTCTGATCATAAGCCAAAAGTTAGATCTTTGAATCTTATCCATAATTTATTAGATTATTCTATAAGATGGTTAGTGCAAGTAAACAAACTATTGTCCAATTAGAATGAAAATGATTTAATAGGGGAGAGAGACAATGTGGAAACCAGCACAATAATGTAGTGATCATAGTAGTCAATATGGCCCAAAAGTGACATCCCCAATGTTCATGAGATGCAAGGATTTATTGTTGAATAAGGAGTGAAGCAAAAGAACCAAAACCATGCATGCACAGGGTAAACATGAAACCCATCTCCCGTGAATTATATCACGAGACGGAAGGAGAATATAGGAAAAACTACCGAGAAATTCCCAAAATCTCAATGTTTATGGGAATAATAGTACACAAACTGATATTGTCTACCTACTGCCTATTTCAAAAAAATCCATCAACTAGTTTGATTCTGTTAAAATTTTCACCTCATTTAAAAGGTTAAACTGATAAAGAGGAGTTTAATTTATAAATTTAACTTATTTATTTATTTCTACAAATTATTCCTGAAAGTACTTAATTGAGGTCCACTGACCGGCACATTACAGTTATGAAGCACATCCAAGACAAGTTTATGTGATCCTCCAAAAGAGCTTCCACGAGATCTTTCAGAAACCTGATTCGATTTTCTTCTATTTGCTTTGTATGAAGGTAACAACTTCCGGCGGAATTCATTTCCTCTTTCTCCATCCAAAACCTGATGTGATTCAGCTTCATGATTAGATAAAAGATGGATTCATTTGGTATAGTCGTGTCCATGATCACACAATATCAGATATTATACTTTTCTTACCTTTTTCTCCTTGATAACTGTCAAACTAATACAAGAACAAAAGAGACAAACACAATGAGCTATAATATAAAGAACCTTGCTTTCATCCAACTTCTTTGCATGCCTCTCAAATGGTGCAGAGACTTTAAACCATCTCCATCCACTTGGAGGCAAGACCATAGCAGTGCTCAAAAGTCACTAACCCAAGAATTCTTACTCTTAACATTTAGTTGAAATGTGAAAATGCTTGATACAGTATGCTATGGTGCAAATTAATACCACAGACAAACAGCCTCACCAACTACCTAAACTCTTCTCTGCATTTGAAGGTAGTGAACGTGATGGATATCAAGGAGATATCAAGACATTGGAGAATTCATGGAAGCTACCAAATGAAGAGATGAGAAAATTCAAGTTCAATTCTAAAGAAGATGGAGCTTCAAGGGAAGATACAATGAATGAATTGAAGATTTACAAGATGAAGAAGTTAGTTCATGCATATAAAGACTTGTACTTCAAGTATAAGAATGATGCCTTGAAGATAAAAGTAACAATGTTGGCATTGATGCAAATCAAGGAAGATTAACTTGAAGATGATGCCATGTTCCATGAAGTTAAGCTTGTAGATGAAGACCAAATTGAAGAGACATTTGGGAAGATGGAGGGATTGGAAATGTGCCTAAAAGACCCAAATTCAAGTCCCAAAAGGATACAAATTGAAGGCAAGACAAAGCATGGGACAAAGGGCGCAAGAAGAAGAAGCAAAGCTAGAAAACAAGGCATCCGGCGCCTGATCAGTCCCATACGGTGCCAGCTCAGCAGATGATCCGTTTGGCTGCCATTCCAGTGGCCATCCAGTGCACCATCCTGCGCCAGACAGGCACCGGGTCAGCCACCCATATTGCTGTTTTCTTTGACTTTTAATGCTTTCTTCTTGTTATTTTTTGATATATATTAATTGTAATCATGTCTAATTACCCTACCCACGAATTGTTAGGTTATTTTAGGGTTTTAGAACTATAAATACTCTCTTCCTTTGTCTTTCGAAGACAACCCACAAACATGTAATCTCTTTTGAGTGATAAATTTTAAAGATCAAACATGATCTTCCATGAGTGTTCTTGAGAGTTCCTATTAGAGTTCTTGAACTACTTTATTCAGGACATTCAATCACTTTGGGGTGAGGTATTGAAATGCCTACCAAATCAAGATTGGTTGTTGTAGATTTCCTACGAAGGTCAATCTAATCTCCTTTGAACCTTTGATGATTTCTTCTTCTTTTCTTTGATTGATTGCTTTGAATGTATGAACCCTAAAAACCTTCAACCTCCAAGGAATCACATCAGAACGTCTCTAATTTCTTTTCCCCAGTTTAGTAAAATAACATGCAAGACTACTTATCACGTAACTGAAAATTTCATTTAATATCCATAACCCAAAATTAAAACCAAAAAACAATAAAATCTAGCAGATAAATAAATTATCTTTCCTGATAAGATAAATGACCTCATTGTAACCTAAGAGGCAGGCTAAGACCATTAAAATTCCAAAATTGTGCATTACTGTGAGTCCGTGACTTTGCATGACCAGACCAACTGGAATTAGTGATACTACAGACACAAGTAAACCAGAAATGCTAGCAACCTTATTCTCAGAATCAATTCCAGTTTACTGCAGAAATGGATACAAAGCTTCCTGTTTTTTAAGTCCCTCTTATTTATGTATGTAAAGGAATACAGTTATACGGATAGCTTACAGCAATAACAGGATCAGATAGGCTGACTTGGGAGAAGAAAAGGGATATCCAATGCCCAAAAGACTGCAAACTGGGAACATTTCCATCATAACAAAGAGGATTTACGTCCAATAAAAAAACCCTCTTTCTCCTCTTCTTCTCCGTCCTTGAAGTTGAAGTTGAAGCCACCATCACATCATTTTCTTCACAATTTCCATTCGGGTCTTTACAAGAAGTAGTAATAAGGGAAACAGCGAGCCTAAAGGGTTTTGGTGGGATTCTTGATTTTTCTGACACTGAAATTGCAGGTCTGGAAAATGAAAGGTGATGACGGGTTGAGAAACAAGAGAAGTTTTGGGGGTGAAATGTCTTGTTTACTTGAACATGAGTGCTCATTGAAGTGAAACTAATTGCCGTTGCTTCCACCATTTCCGAAGCTCTGCCTCAAATCAGATTCACATCCTGCGCTAAAGACCTGCTATAAACTATGGTAAGACGCATTCACAGGTTAATCCTGAAAACAAATTTGTGTGTACTCTCGAGTCTCGATTTTCTTTCTATTTCTTTTTCCATCTTCAACAAAATTCCACTTGTCTTGCGTTACATTTTTTTTTTTTTTTTTTTGTATTAGGATTAAGAAGTGACTTCTTTTTTTTTGTCATTTATCGTACTGAAATTACTATTTCTTCCCACTGTTTCTATGGGAAAAAAAAATTAATTTGTGTTATGTTTAGAATCATCTTATTCGCATTTATCGTGTCAAAATCTTTTTTTTTTTTTAAGGCTTGTGTTTAGATTAGTAATTGTATTGGAACAGTATATATGATCGGAGTGTATTCTTATGAAATCTCTCTCGCTTTCTTGCGTGATGCCGGAATGAGTCTTTGAGTGGAGAGAGTATATATGTATATCAAAAATATTAGTGTGTAATAGTTCTGCATCATCCAGCGGCGCTGGCACAGGTTTTTCCTCCTTCTGCCAAGCTTGTATATTAAAAGGTGCCATCGTTCGTTAATTAAAAATCAAAGTTAACGATCAATTATTTTATTTTTTTTAAATAATTAATTAAAATTTAATCAAATATCCTCACTGATAAATTTATCTTTTTAGAATTTAATTTATAAAAAATATTTTAAAAATAATTTTTTATAGAAGAATTTTTTTTTCTTAACAAACTAATCATTAATTGACTAACGATTGCACTTATTAGTATGTACAGTATTACACACGCTAATATTACACTTGTTAGCAATTCCATATATATGGAATTGCTAACAAGTGCACCTTTTTTCCTGTGTGCAGCAATCAATGAAACGATGTCGTGCAATTTTTTTTTTAAAGTTACCGGCAAAATGACGTCATGTTATATATATAAAACATATCTATTTTGTGTGACATGGCACACTGAATTTGTGTGTGATGGCAAGAAACAATGTCACTTTGTCCTTACAGTTTCAAAAAAAAAATCACAATAGAGCGAGAGCACCCAAGACGTCGACGGTGCTGCGATAGCAGAGCAAGAGCACCCAAGATGCCAATAATGTGCACCACAGAAAAGCGAGAGTATCCAAGTTGCCGACAATATGGGTCGCGATTAGAGTAGAGCCTAATGTCATGGTGAACAGATGGATAGCGACATTTCAGACTCAAATCTGAGAGATCTGAATTGAGAAGCTTTGAAGAAGTTGCAATTTTCTGCAAATTCATTTCTTCTTTGTTTCAATTTATTGTCGGTGACTAGTCGGGCATCTTAAGTGGTGCAAACCCGTGCCTCTTTTTCACCTCTTTTGTGCAAAATCGGCAATCTCAGTCAGGAGCGGAAATGGTACAAATTTGCTCTGCTCTGATTCTCTTGCTCTACTGTGAAATATTTATTTTATTTTATTTTTTTGGTGAAACGGCAAGGACAAAACTTTATTGTTTCAGTACATGAGGGCGGTGTGCAAAATCACATATTCCACCCTTTCTCTCTCTATATTGTATGGTAATGACAGAGGTATTTTATTAAATTTATAAAATTTAATTAAATGTTAATTTTGACCGTATTAGATGCCCTAAGTAATGCTATAGAGTTAAGGATCATACCTTATGGAATGTTTCAATTAAATCTTTAACGTTCAAAGTTAATCATCAATTGTTAAGAAAAAAAATTCTTCTATAAAAAATTATTTTTTCAAATATGTTACTAAATTCTAAAAGAATAAACTAAAATAGAAATATTTGATTATTTTTTTTAGTTGATCGTTAGAGATTTAACTTAGCATTCTATAACATTTTCATATATATATATATATATATATGGAAATGCTATAATAGATACTGTAGCTCAAATTATATTATGCTACTATTAAATCTCTAATGATCAATTAACTGTCAATTATCTTTTTATTTTTAAGAAAAAATATGTTCTTTTTTAAAAAATTTATTTTTGTAAATACATTTTATAACTTAAACCTTAAAAAATCAAACTAAACTCTAAAAGTATTTGATCAAATTTTTTTTAATTTTTCTCAAGATAATTGATCTTCATATACTTAATAGGAGCATGCACGATATAATTTGAGATCCATTGTAACACACACACACACACACACACACATATATATATATATATATATATATATATATATATATAATGTTATAAAATACACTGTTAAGTTTCTAAGAATCAAAATTAACAATCAATATCTGATTTTATTTTTTAAAAAAAAATGCTATAAAATTTTTTTATCTATTATATCTTAAAAGGATAAACTAAATCCTAAAGATATCGAATCAAATTTATTATTATTTTTAAATAAAAAAATTAACCATTAATATTAACGGTTAAAGACTTTATATATATATATAAACGAATTTGCTAAGGCCGTAACAGAATTCTCACTCCGCTTGGTTGATTGCATGAGCACTGTAGCAAAAATTTCGTTACGGTAACGGTTGGAGGACGCATTAAGAACCTTTCCGGAACGCGCCTTAGCAAAACCGTATATATATATATATATATATATATATATATATATATATATATATACGAAATTTATAAAG
>JAOXNR010000028.1:13342704-13377721 GCA_028571225.1 Parsonsia alboflavescens
CAAACATTAATCGACTCGGCAGATCATACAATACTTTTTAAGCAATGATCATGTATTGGAGCATCTATTAAGGAAATGAAATTTGTCAATTTACTGCCATAAATAAATATATATATATATATATATATTTATTTATTTATTTATTTATATTCTTTTTTTTGGCAATTTGACAAAGGATTTGATATTCAATATGTATTCTCCACGTGGGACTGAATTTTTCAAGATGTTAACTATTTTTAAGAATGCCAGTGAAGCTTGGCCTGTAATCTCAGTGGTTGGAGGGACATGATCAGGTGTGCATATATAGGCACATTCAAAAACTGTAGTTGATGCTGATGCACGTGGTGGATCGAAGGTTAGGGCCTGGAGAGTTTTGAGTACAGATTAATTTAGGCTGTTATTTGACAATGTTATTGTGACGTCCGAAGACTTTCGGCTCAAAATGCAACCACGAGTTTGACACCATTCAGAGTGAAATACTTGGCAATTCTATTGATAGGTTAAAATGGATATATCAAGTTAATAATGAGTTTTATATATCTATTCTTATTAATGCATACATTTTATATTTTTTTTTACTTCTTTTATTATTATTATTTTTTTTTAGTGATGTTCGGATCAGTTTTTACGTATCTCGACATTCGCATTGTAAGTCAAAATATCACATAATCAATAATGCATACATAACCATACATGTTCTCGATATAAGACAAAATATAACATTCACTCCCCGTTAAATATCTAGTATCATATGTTAGTCCATAAATATGCTTTGATACCAATTGTCATGCCTTGAATGCTCGAGTCAAAAAGTGATTGACTAGGGTTTGGCATCATCCAACATTAACTATTCATGCTCAACAATCTTTATCGTCATGTAAAAATAAATATCTCTAGTTAACAATTAATATTTAGACTTATTCTTATCAATCCATACACAATAATCATATGAATATATAAATATAAATATATATATATATTTATGTACATTCCCAATATAAGATGGGTTTTGACGGTTATTAAGACTAGGTTTATATATGAATGAATAGTTTTTGAAAATGTGAATATTAAAGCTCTTTTTTGGAAGGGGCTTGAACTGGCTAAAGGATTGCCACACTTTCTTTCCAATATATGAATTTTAATTTTTTGGGTCTACCTAGGAAGAACTTAGAAGATTGGAATGGGAATTAAATAATTGGTTAAATTTAGGTCTGTTTGTTGGGATTTCTCTTTAAGAAAAAACTTAATTTTTGAAAAAAAGCACTTAAGTTAAAAAAAAAAATTTTTTTGTTTACTTAAGTTTATGCAAAAAAGTACAAGATGAAAAATTAATCAAAATTCTATTTATTTTTTAATTGACAAAAAATAACTTATAAAAGAAGCACTTTAACCTTCCAATTTTCATACTATTTTTTTTTTCCTCTATTGTTTTCATTTTTTCTTCTTCTTCTTCCTTTTTTTTTGTTTTTTTTTTTCCCGGATCTTTTTTTCCTCTTTCTCCCTTTAAAATTTTTCATTCTTTACCTCCACCCCCTCCCAGCCCTTCTCCCCTTCCCCCCACCACCCTAACTATTGTTTATTTTTTCCATTTCTTCCTTTCAGGTGTTTATTTTTTTTCCTTCCTTTCTTTTTTTTTTTTTAATGTTTTCATTCATTAACCCGTCCCCCATCCCTAAATAAGCCTCCTAACAATCTTGTCCCTTTTTTTTTTTTTTTCCAATTTTTACCTTTCAGGTGTTCTTTTTTATTTATTTATGATGTCTTCGTTCATTAATCCCGGACCCCCACCCCCAGATACCTCTCTCCCAAAAGCCCCATCTTCCACTATTTCCATTCCCTTTTTTTTTCTCTTTTTCTTGTATCTTAATTTTCTCTCCTTTTTTTTTCCTTTTTCTTTTTAATTTTTTATTTCTCTTTACATTATTTCAAAAATTCCTTTTTTTAATTCATGCATATATGATATATATGTTTATACTTTAAAACATGCCAAAAATGCAAAGAACAATTTTTTTTTTTTTTATCATCATCATCAATCCATCTCCATTTGTGATATTTTTTAAAAGTTTACATGTTTAATGTATTAAGTTAAAAAATAATTTAAATTTACTTAAATATGTTAAATATTAGTTTTTAATGTATTATAACTTATGAAAGATAATCATAATATTACATATTAAAATTTTATAATAAAAACAAAATTTAATATCTTAATTTTATTTTTAAGTTAAATATATTAAATATTGATTTTAAATATATTACAATTTTGATATCTTAAAAGTGACTCCCTTCATCCGGAATTGAATGTCGACATTTTCATTTTGAGTTTATCTAGAAATAAATGTTTCATTTCTTAAAGTAATTAAAATTTTCTTAAGGAGTTGGTGTTGTTAAATGTAAAATGAACTAAATGAACTAATTTTCTTAAAATTTGTACAAGTCAAAATGGGACATTCAATTCCGAATGGAGGGAGTATTTTAAAATTGAAATAAAATCATTAAAAAATATTTTATAAAAAAGATTTCATAAGCACTTTTTTATCCAAAAAAAAAAAAAATTTAAAAGACACCTTTACAAAAAAGCATCCAAACACAAAACGACTAACTTTTTATAAAAACAAAAATACTTTAAAAAAAAAAAGAGCACTTTTTAAAACTCTATCCAAATAGGTCCTTAATCCTCCCCCTTTCCTTCTTATCAAGCATGTGTTCGGCCAAATGGAAAAAAAATTGATTAAATTAAATTTTTTGATGACCTAAATTCTAAAATATCAATTAACGTTATCCTCAAAAAAAAAAAATAGTGTATATCTCAATTTGAGATCCATATGGAATATGTTTTGTCATACAAACTATTGCAAGTTGAAACATATTCCTTTCTCGTCCAAGATTAAATATCTTGTATTGACTTGATTAATTATATTTGACTTTTAACACAATTAGTAATAAAATTTTTGAGTTAATGGACCTTATCAAATGAAGGTAGTGAAAAATAAAATTCAATCTTAAAATTATTATTATTATTATTTGAGGAAACATAACATTTAATCAATTTTCAATATTTCAGAATGAATATAAGGAGATTTTAATTTTGGAAAAAAGAGTATATATATATATATATATATATTTATATAGGTATTTATACGGGAATACTTCTCTGTGTTACTTAACACACAAATTCCTGTGTTACTGACGGAAAAATAACGGTAATCTTCTGCGACATCAGTTTTTTTCCATCTATATGCCTCACAGTGTCTCGATATTTCTCTTTACAAATTGAAAAAATCGACGTCGCAGAAGATTATCATCACTTTTTTCTTCAGTAGCACATGAATTTGTGTACTACGTATCACACACAAGTATTGGTGTATATTTATATACTTCCATTTATAATTAAATATTTCTATTTATATTTTGATTTATGTAAAATTAAATGTCTACTTCGTAAAATTAAACATAATTTTAATTTACAGTTTTAAGTAATTTTTCTTCATTTAAATAATCACACCTCAAATTCATGTGAATAAATTTGCATCCATAGTATTTCTTCCCCACATATGTTTGATCATGGAACCCGATATAACTGCATCTGTCTCACACACACACAAGAGAGGCTCAGAGAGTAGTCAACCACCAAAATACTTCCTCCCCACACACACTCACTTAGAAAAAGACAAGTGCACTTTGTTAAATCCAATCCCTTATTTTGTGGGTTTCATTTTCATTCTCTTAATAGTAGTGAATGCAAAGTCTTCTTCTATTTGAAAAAGATCCTTTCTTTCAATTACTCTGCATTAATCATCACCATCATATTGTGCTTCCAATCAGACATCCCGGCAAAAACTGGGATTCAGGTTTGTTTTCAGATCCCATCTTTTTTCTTTTTTTTTCCCCTTTTTTGTAATTTCTAATTTGGCCTGGACGAACCTCACCTGTAGTTTGGATCTATTTTGTGAATATGTCGGAATACTTCGGTATAGAATTGGTTTTTAGTTGTTTATAATTTAAGATTTGTTGAATTGTATTTTTGGGTTCTTGATTAACCGCAGATTGTTTGAATCCCTTTATAATGTCCATATCTTTTGGGTATTTTTTTCCTTACGAGTTGGATTTCATCCCAAGAATCCTATTAATAGTGTTAGAATCTTTTATCTGCAATCGCCTGGAGAAATAGAAAGTTTGACTGTGTTGCCGAACTCAATGGTGCATGTTGTTCTCAACATGAATAGGTGATACTGTTAAAGTCAGATCCGTAAATTTAACCATTATATGGAAGGATTATGATTAAAGCTACGAAATTTTGCTGGTTTTGGTTTAAAATATAAATTGAAGGATCAGAAACCTTAGGTGGGTCTTTTTCCTTTTGCCGACTTGTGTTTATGTTAACCACTTTGAAGATTTTTTTTTGCCCCAATATAACTTAAAATCAAGATCACTTGGTGAACCCAAAAATTGTTACTTGTTCACATTTCTTGCTGCTAATAAGGTCCATGTGCAATAAATATTTTGTATCGCCCCATTCATATTTGGCTACATGTTTTAGTTTTTCTTCTGGCTCATTTTCATATTTTGTGGCCTCTTGAGAAGAGTTGATTATCGTGCTGTGCAGTTTTTTATTAGATACCTTGAATCAAGAGTTTTGTGCATGTGTTGATTCCTGATCTCGTCTAAAAACTGCCTCCATGGAAAAAGTTACTGTTTTCAATCTAGCTATTATTCTATAGAATATTTCCAGTTTGTGGTTACTGGAGCAGGTACATAAGCCATCTCCACCACTAAACAGTCTGCATCTGTTCCTTCCACCTTTGCTACTGATATTTGATTGCTAAAGCTCCTCTTTCCTGATATTATGAATTAATATAATAGGTCCTTTATGCTTGCCCTACTTTAACAAATTATCTTCGTATGAAAGGACTAATACAGGCATGATTCAAAGCATTCCTCTATTTGTTAATAATATGCATTTTCTGATGGTTTGATAAATTGTAGGGGACAAATAGATTTTGGCATTCTGTTATTGGTTGGAAAACATATAATCAAATGTAGATATTCGTCCTACTTGATTAGAGATGTTAGATTTTTGGCACTCTGTTTATGGTCAGATAAGCATATAATCATAGCTGGACATTTTTCCTACTTGCTTGTGTTAATCTAAACTTCCCTTGCATTTCTATGGGTTGAAATTTGTTAAGGTCTGGGTTCTACTGAAGAATTAAATTGTCTGTGTAAATGCTGATCGGAACATCCTTTCTTTTGACATGCATAGTTTCTATTATTTTTCCTTTCAAGATGTCTTGTTTGGATATTTTCCTCAGTAGACTTGGCTAATTAAATATTGAAGATTGTTTACCAAAATTACTGATTACTCAGCTGAAGTAAATGTAGTGCTTTTGAATGCTCAATATACAAAATTCTTTGAACTTCTTTCTATTTTTAACTTTACAATACCTTGCATAGGGATTCTGATCTGAAACCTGAGTGTAGTTGACGATCCACTACAAATTAAGGGAGAATGAAATGTCAATTTTTTCTGCAGAAATTTCTTACATGGGTTTATGAAGTCAGCCATATAAATATGTGATTTGTAGCTGGAAGATTATCCATCAGGTTTTCTTTACACTTTTAACTCTTCCAGTCTGTACACCTGCACTCCAAAATGGATGTCAATTTTATTTTGAGATGCTCCAAAACAAATGTTTTCTTTACAAAAGTAAAAAGACTTTGAAACCACCAACCTCATCTTTTTGTTAAATTATTGATTAAGAAAAACGGAAAAGGCATGTATAACTCTCCTCAGACAGTCTCCAGTAGAACTTATGAAACTTAAGGTAGTAAATATGTTGGATAGTCAAATACTCTAATCTTCCTGTCATGTTTATGGTAACTTGTGTGCATGTTTTATATGCTGTCGAAACCTTTAGGAAAATATTTTCAATTTTTTCTTTGCCTGGTAAAACAATCATACCTGACTCTTTTAGTTTTCTTCTGCTCTTTCTTCTAGTTATATTCTTTTTGTGTTCTTATTTGTGCTGTCTAAAACACAAGGACATTTCTTCAATGGGAAGACCATTTTTCAAAATATTGACCTAATAATTTAGGCTTCTCGAGTTTTCATTTGGTCTTTTTCTCATTACATGATCAAATTCTTTTTGATCAATTGATGAAAACACTTTGTTAAGAGTACACTCTTCAACCTTGGGTTGTGGTTGGCATGTTATACCACTAGTCGGTAGTTGATTTTTTTCCTTTTGTTTTATTTCTTAGTCTGTCTCAAACAAAATTTTCCTTTGCCCTGAAGGGTTGTTTTCTTCCCATTATTTGTTTGATTGTTCCCTCATCTCTGCAGATGCTCAGAAATTTCCATTATATTCTTTCCTGTTTACAAAGACACCAGCACCACCGCCATGCAATTCAACAAGTACACACGCAGTTGATTTTTTTCCCCAATACCTCTGGCTTTAAATATACATTGACTCTTTGGAATTCTCTGCTTCGACATTATGCCCTTGATGCTTTCCCACAGGAAGCTGTTTCTCTCTTTAATCATCTTCAACATCTGTGTCAACCCATTTCTTTTGATAGCTTCACCTATTCTTTTCTTATCAAAGCATCAGGAAATTTGAGCCAACTTGGGTTAGGAAAACAGTTCCATTGTTGCAGTAACAAGAATGGTTTTGAGTCCAACATATATGTGCAAACTGCTTTAGTTGATATGTATATGAACTTGGGCTGTATGGTAGATGCAAGGAAGGTGTTTGATGGAATGCCCGAAAGGAACACTGTAACTTGGAATGCTTTAATTACTGGTTTTATCAGGTGGGCTGATGTTGAATCTGCTCGTACAATATTTGATATGATGCCCGAGAAGAATATTGTCTCCTGGACTTGTCTTATTGATGGTTATACACGAATGGGCCATTTCTATGAAGCTTTATTATTCTTTCAGAGGATGGTTGTGCATGAGAGCATTAAACCAAGTGAAGTGACTCTTTTAGCAGTTTTCCCAGCTGTCTGGAATCTTAGGTATATTGAATTTTGCCAAATGATCCATGCTTATGGGTTAAAAAGTGGCCTTGATGTACTTGATATTCGTGTCATGAATTGTTTAGTTGATGCGTATGCAAAATGTGGTAGAATAGATTGTGCACAAAGGGTTTTTGAGGATATATCTCATGAGAGGAGTTTAGTCACGTGGACATCACTTATATCTGGTTTTGCAATGCATGGAATGGCAAAAGAAGCTTCAGAGAGTTTTGCAAGGATGGAAACTACAGGCCTGAAACCGAATCATGTAACATTCTTGAGTATTTTAAATGCTTGTAGTCATGGAGGATTGATAGATGAAGGCCTCCAGTTTTTCAGAAAGATGGTTGATGAATGTCAGGTGATACCAGACATTAAGCACTATGGATGCTTGATCGACATGTTGGGGAGAGCAGGGAGACTGGAAGAAGCAGAAGAGATTTCCAAACAAATTCCTAGTAACATTGAGAACATAGTGATTTGGAGGACACTTTTAGGTGCTTGTGGCTTCCATGAAAATATTGAGATAGGTGAGCGGGTGGCAGAAAAAATTATGGAGTTAGAGAGAAAATATGGCGGTGATTATGTGCTTTTGTCAAATATCTTTGCTGGCATTGGTAGGTTTGCAGATTCTGAGAGGGTGAGGAAGCATATGGATAAGCAAAATGCTGCAAAAGTAGCTGGTCTTAGCTTTGTCTAATAACCTATTAAGGAGTATATGCTAGAATGCAATTTTGTCCAAAAGCCTCATGTGCTATCTTCAAGTGCATGGCAAGTTGAGGACTTCATGGTCAAAACCAAAGGCTGGTTTTTGGAGGTAGTACCTGTTACTTGCAGGATTTCTGCCAAAGGTTGCAAAATGAAGAGAATTTAGATTTTGCAACTTCTTCTAAGAAGTTTTATTTGTTTTGTACAAATAGTGAGAATCACATGTGTTCGAAATTCAGAAACTTCCTCCACTTTCCACAAAATTATCTTTTTTTTGTTGCTATATCTTAGCTTGAGAGTCACTTACTCTTTATGCTTGAAATTCCAATTGAATGGATTGCCGTATCTCTTCAAACAGCTTTACTTGTCGCATTTTAATATCTATATTTTGGCATATTATGTGGTCCTAATGTTTCTAGCTATGTTTTCATGCAGTGAATCTTTGTCCATTTTGAGGGTGCTCCAACACTAAGATGAGTTTGGCATGTCTTGTATGCCATGGCGAGAGTCCCTCACAATCATTCAGAAGTTACTCTGTTTCTAGTTCAGAAAATGAGGGGAGATGTTCTGCAATAGCCAATTGCTTGATCAGAAAGACGCCATTTCCACACCCAAGAGCAAATACTAGCTTTACATCATCCAAAGTAACACCTCAACCAACTGTACCCACTAATGCAGCTACAGGACCACCCCGTTTGGTTCGGAGCCGTGCTGTTAGAAGGGATCTGGTGAGAGACTGGAACTTTGATGAAGTAGTAGTACTGGAACGTTAGTTAACAGATTCATATCAGAAGGAATTGTCGCGACAAATCTCTTCATCCAGGACATGAGTCTTGAAACTCTGCTCTACCCTTGATGTTGTAGGAGTAGGGTGTTAAACTTGATTTTTTTTTTTTTTTCTTCTTTTTTTCATTTTCCTAGTTCTTTAATGTTAAGAAACATTTTGCAGTGGGTGTTTAAGCATTCACTAGTGCCAAACTGGGGCATTTTGTTTATATTTGATCCGCCATACTTCTCATAGGGTTCGACTCTAAATCCCTGTTCTGTCATGATCATTGATCACCTTACTTTCCAGCTTTTAATCAAGTAGTGTTGTACTTATGTATTTCTTGTATAAATTTTAAGTATTACCTGGTTATTGGAGCAATCCAAAGTTTGAGGAGCATTATTATGCTAGTCAAAGAAAGTTTGAAAGGATAAAATGCATTTAACTCTAATGAGTAAATTAAACTTTTGTTAATGAAGTATATTAAGCATAATGAAACATTATTAGACTAAAAAGTACTAGGAGTAATTATCTAGTAATTGTCAAACTGATTAACTCATCTATAAATAACAATATTTGCTATCATTGAAGAAAGGATATAAGAAGGGTCAGTGGAAGGATCAGGGATCTCAAGGAAAGGATATTGGAAGGGTCAAGGGAAGGATTAGGGATAGGGTTGGATGTAAAAAATAAAAATAATTTTAAAAAATTCTTGTAATTACTCATAAGAAAGTTTTTACCAATGAGCAAACAAAAGAAAATTTTTCAGATTTATAACTTTATGTTCATGGGGCAGTGGTTGTTACTACTTGTTACATTATTGTTTCTAGTTCCATTCTCGAAAATCTGAATCCAAGATTTGCTTCTGCTCCTCCACTGCCACCATAATGCGGCAGAAGAACACAGCCGGCACCGTCACCGGCGCCATATCGCTGTGCTCTGTTCCATCTCTTTTCCTCTTCCTGTCACTGCTCTGTATTTTTTCACTTCCTCTCTTTTTCTTCCACTCCTCCAAAACCATCTCCCGAAATCTGCAAACTGCCCCGCAAATGGCCAGCAATTCCGTCAAAGTCTACTTAGTAGACCTGCCCAGATCGTTCAATTATGGCCTCTTAGACAAGTACTGGTCTTTAACCTCTGATTCAAGGCTTGGTAGTGAAGTAGACAACCAAATTCGAGAGACCCTTAAGGACAAAATTTCTCAGAAATTCCCTCCGTATCCCGAGAGTCCATTAATCAAACAGTACAGTGCAGAGTATTGGATCTTGGGGGATTTGTTGACCCCTGATGAGTTCAAGAAAGATTCTGTTGCCGAAAGGGTATACCGTTGGAGGGAGGCGGATGTGATCTTTGTGCCATTTTTTTCTACTTTGAGCGCTGAATTACAGTTAGGACAGAATAAAGGTGTCTTCAGAAAGAAGGTTGAGGAAAACGAGGATTATCAGAGGCAGAGAATGGTGCTGGATTATGTGAAGAAGTCGGAGGCATGGCAGCAGTCTGGTGGTCGAGATCATATCTTTGTTCTTACTGGTAGATTCTGTATTGTAATTTTGTCATTGTTTCTCTTGTTATTTATTTGATTGGTAATGAATGTGATGGTGTGTTATTTCTTATTGAACAATTCTGTCGTAAATTTGTTTTAGCAATTTCAATTTGTTGATTTCACTTTATAACTAACTTGTGTAATGTATCTATGGGGACTTTTGAGGAATTGCATGAAATTATCGTTTCCTGGCAGTTTTCAGTTGATCATGTTGGCTCTAACAAACTTGTGATAAACAGTTCATGAGTAGATCTGAAAATTGAGGCTACAGTTAACAGGAGGGAGACAACCTATAAACTCCTTCTAAGACTTATACTTTGCTAGACTAGCTTCAAACTATGTATTCTTTCTATTGGCTGCAAAATTCCATATGATGACATAATATGAATTGATTCTTGCGTAGTAAAGTTTCTATGTAATTAGCCAAAGAAGATCAAATTGAAACAGTTGTTAATGCAGAGTTCTCAAATTCAAGATTACCTTCAAAAACCATTAGATCCCATCTCCCAACAGTATAAAAGTGAAATCTTCGGAAACTTTTTGTCCATGATAGACTCATAGCCAAGATGATTTGGCCATGCAACTTCATAGCATGTGCAATAGGGATACAGAAAGCTTCCTGATAAGGTAGGGTAGTCATAGGATGCAGCTTCTCCATCTCCTGGGATCTGGCCTAATGATGTGTATTGTGTTGAAATGGGACAAGTAGCTACATGTCTTGAAACAGAATGCAACAAATTAGTGACCTGATGTTTGAATTATGGAGCTTTGGTGGAGATATCAAGACTGAAGCTTCTCTACTATCTCCTTGCAGTGTTCAGCAAGCAGCTTTGGTGTTTGACATCCTGAATTTTTTTATGTGCTCCTGAGTAGATGGAGTTACTGGAAATAGGATATTACTTTAGCTTCAGAGATTTTGAGTTTTATGCTCCAGTATGAAGTATACGGGGATCTATCTGATGTTTTAAATAAGAGAAATATCAAAGAAATCTTTTGTGCGTCTTTTTCCTGTTCCCCTTCTATTCAATTTCAAGCTTTTTCAGAATTTGGAGGTAATTATGGTTTCAGTTTGAATTTTGTTCTTTCATTTTGTATTTTTTCCCTTCTACTCTTTTAGTGAATGAAAAACAGGACTCAGGACACTGTTTGATACAACAAAATCAAAGTCAAATGGGTGACTGTTGAGATCAGGGATGATTTTCATCTGTTTCTTGATTGATAACTGCTAGTAGAAGTTCAACCATTCAGTAGGACTTAGGTTGCCACTGCTAACAATTTGTGCATTCTGTGCTTAGTGAAACTGCTAATTACTGTGGAGCCACTGAAAAGGACTTAGGTTGTCACTGATAGCCACACATACGCCAGAACAGATACTGAGAATATGTGAATTTTTATGGTATAAAATACCATAAAAACCCTTATTTTATTTCTCAAAAAAAAAACAAAACCAATACTATTAATTCTTCTCACCATTTTTATTGTTATCTCTCTATCTGGTCTGTGAGAGTCAGCCTTGGAAAATTGTGAGGTCACATGTCCAACCAAACCTCAGTTTGGGATATAGTATCTTTAGAAAATCAATACATTAATGATTAAGTTTTGAATAGGGATAGATTTGAGGGCGGAGGGGGGGGGAGGGAAATGAATATTTTTCCTTTTTAGAGAGAGGACATGTAATTTGAGACAGATTAAAATGGAAACTAGGACATATAAATGTGAAGGATGTAGTGGTACTTTGCTAGTGAAAACTACAATCGCTCTCCACATTCGAGTGGCATACATTCTGTAGCTAAGAATTTGTTACATTATTTATTTTGATTTCTCATATGCTCTATAGACTTGCTAGTTCATAAATGTTCTGGACTCATATTTGTTCTCATCTTCTATCATAATTGACTTATCGATGCATGAAACTTAGCACTGCATTCTTTAGCAGCTTATCGTTAGTCTCTGGGTTGTCAGGTTATGTTAAAACTTGAAGTATTCTTTGGCAGACCCTGTAGCGATGTGGCATGTCAAGGCAGAAATAGCCCCTGCTATTCTCCTTGTAGTGGACTTTGGTGGCTGGTACAAGATTGACTCAAAAGAATCGGGTGATAACTCTTCAGATGTGATTCATCACACACAAGTTTCACTACTGAAAGATATTATTGTGCCCTACACCCATTTGCTTCCCAGATTGGATCTCATAGAAAACCAGATGCGGCACACTCTTCTTTACTTCAAAGGAGCTAAACACAGGCACCGGGTTAGTTTTAAGTCCCAAAAATTTAATTGTTTAAAACCTATTTTTAACCATTGCTCAATATATGCTCATACTAGTCTCACCTGTTCCTTTAGCCTCAAGGGTCTGCTTAAGCTTGCAATTTCACTATATTTACTGTCAAGGCATCCTTTGCTCACATTTCCTTTCACATTTATGTCTTACTGATTTTCCAAGAACTTTTAGGACATCAATTCAGGCTTTAGAAGGATAGTGTGTTTCAGAATTACCATCTACACAATTGTTTCAATCTCCTTCCACGAAATAAATAAATAAGCGTTTCTGATCAAATTGCTTTACCATGTTTGTATAATTGAGCATTGCTCAATATTTGGTTAAATATTTTCTTTTCCAATACTTTCGCTTACGTATTTTTGATTGATCCACATAGTTAGGAATGATGATTCTGCCATTTCATTCCTTTTAGGATTTGAAATTCACTTTCACATTTATTAGTTTCATGATACCCTCCTTAGGCTAGATAGATAGTTGGGAAGACCCGATCAGTAGAATCAACAAATATGAAAAAAAAAAAAAGAGATGCGATGAACTGTGTTTATCTTGGGTTAGAGATGGCATGAATAATTCCTTTTCTTTTACGGTGAGATGACATATCTACCACAGATTAGAACTCTGGATCTCAATTTTCAACTGTTTTAAAGAACTCTCCCTGGAACTAATAAAACGGTTTGTCATATTTTCTCATTTTCTTGTTTCATGTTATTTCTGATGTATATTATCCTTAAATTTGTTAATCTATAGGGTGGCCTAGTCAGAGAAAATTTATGGGATTTACTAGTCAATGAACCTGGAGTGATAATGGAAGAAGGTTTTCCCAATGCCACTGGGAAAGAGCAATCAATACGGGGAATGCGGACATCAGAGTTCTGCTTGCATCCAGCTGGGGACACTCCAACATCATGTCGACTTTTTGATGCTATTCAGAGTCTCTGTATTCCTGTAATAGTGAGTGACAACATCGAGCTTCCATTTGAAGGGATGCAGGACTATTCAGGATTTTCTGTATTTGTGGCAGTTAGTGATGCACTAAAGCCAAGCTGGCTTGTGAACCATCTTAGAAGCTATTCAGATGCTCAGAAGGAGAGATTTCGAAGAAATATGGCCAAGGTTCAACCCGTGTTTAAGTATGATAATGGTTATCCTGGTGGTGTTGGCCCTATACCTCCTGATGGTGCTGTAAATTGCATATGGAGAAAGGTTTACCAGAAGCTGCCCATGATAAAAGAAGCCATTATTCGAGATAGAAGAAAACCTCCTGGTGCATCAGTTCCACTTCGTTGCCATTGTACATGAACTTATTTGTTTGTAATGGTATGCATCTCATTCTTTAAAGAACGTTCTCCCATTTATCACATTCTCCAACTTTTACGTGTTTATTCGTTGTTAAGAAGCTGTTTTAGTTTTTAGACACATTCACTTTCTATTTCTAATTTTCTCAAATTTATGTTAACCACAAGAATGCTATAGGTTATTTTAGTAGCAAGCAGTTCAGTTCAGTTCAGTTCTTTCTTTTTCTACTGTTTAAGGAATCTGAGAGCCAGAATACTTGAAATGAACTCCACAGGCATTCAGGGGAGAAAAACCGGAATGAAGGTTTTCCTTTTCCGGGTTGGATTATTAGAAAGGGGGGGCACCAATCCCCCGCCTCCTGGAAGGAAACATTACAAAAAGCAGACTTACTATGAAACCTACTACCGGTGGCACTGTGTCTGTAATCTTTCTTGGCAGAACAAGGTTATAACAGCTCAAGACATCATAATGTGATGCTGCAAAAGTAAGAAAAGCAATTAAGGAGAGTGATGCGTGGAAGAGATCAGCCCATCTCAGCTGATAGTCTTCTGCCACGCATGGTTTAGTCCTCCCTCCATTGAAAGTCCATATCCCGTGAAGTGTTGCAACACCATAATGCAGCCTTCCAGAAGCAGTCCGGAAGCTGTCAGTGAATGAAAAGAACACACATGAGGCTGCCGATACTGCCAAGAATCCACTCATCAGCCACCTTTCGACAGTGTTGCATTTACCATCATTGGTAAGAATTGGTGTAAAAATGGTGAAGGCAAGGATGGTTGCAGTTGGTAAGAGGACATTGAGCCTTGCAGTGCCACTAAAGATTACGTTGAGAATGTCTATGAAATTGGAATCTGCGGTTTGAGCTTCAAGGTAGTAGCTTTCTTCATCGCTTTCTTCTCCCTCGATCAAATCTTGTCTTGTAATTGAGTTGTCCATCCAAGAACTCTGCAATGTTGAGGTGCATTCTTGAGAGAGATGATACAAGAGAAGGGTAGTATTGGACGGGAAAGGAAATATAATAAGCCTGGTGATTCCTTTTCGAGATGCAAAGGAAGGAAACCCATTTCCTTGCTACTGAAATTTGTGTTCTTTGAAGAAAGGAATCAACTGTCGGTTGGATGGAATGGCTTTTGGGATATGTTTCTTGAACATAATCGTATTCTTATAGTAGAGTTAAAAGGTGTCCTTACTCGACTCTTTTAAAATGATGCATGCCCGAGAAAATAAGGGTGGCAAGTAAGTTGAATAGTGATGTAATAAAGGAAAGGTTTGTTTAGTATATTTTTATGCATTTGGAGAAAAAGAAAGAAGGATGGAATGTCATGTCAACGTTAATTCCATATGGATCTTCTGTCACGACATAACCATTGGCTCCCGCAAGTACATTGCACCCTTCCATCCACTTTTAACGAGCTATATATATTACACTTTGAAGTAACATCAAACCTATTTAATGCAAAAGCTATTAAAAGTCATCTAAATGTGATAAGTCTATATGGGAAAATGTCATTTTCGATTTACATGTTCATGTGAGATCTAATAAGTATATTGTTTGTATTAGTCTTTTCTATAATAAATTTTTTTAAAATAATTTGACTGAATACAAAACAAATTGAAAATGTGAGTAAGATAGTTATTTTAACTTCAAAAATTGACTATATATATATATATATATATATATATATATGGAGAATAATCAGAAAATGCAAGAATAGGGGAGGCGGAGATCATACATAGAGGGACAAATTAAGGTAAAGCCAAAGGAAAAGTCCATGTTAATTGAATGTCTTGAAATTCAAGGCATTAATTAGACAACCCTATATCTTCACTTGATCCGTGAAAGGCTCTCCTTCACATGGTTTTCCAATTAAAGAACTTTCAATCTCCGGTTTTTCTTCTCCTATATATATATATATATATATATATATGCCTCTCAACAACAACAACTGCCCATCATTCTTGATTCATCTGCTGTCTGAAGAGAAAGGATTTTTCAGAAGAAGAGATTTAGCTTTCTTGCATGCTATGGGTAATTAAGAAACTCTTGTCTTTATAACTTTGTATTTTCTTGGATCTTAAACTTTATATATGCTGCCATTCACGATGCATGCTATCTTCTTATCATGTTTCTTTTTCTGGTTAGTTCATTCATGGAGGAATATTATTGGGTTCTTAATTACTGTGATATTTGTTAATAATTATTACTCGCATGAAGGATGGATTAATTAATCTCATGAGCAATAAATAATTATTACTAATTAGGTGGTGTATTATTTTTATTATAAATAAATAAATTGTTAAACGTTTCACATTTTAAAATACGTTATTTTTGTCTTTCCCTCATGTTTGGTTTTTTCATGTTTTAATTTTATGTATGGCTATTTTTCTTTTGTTAGAAATTTAATAGGTTTTTTATAAAAAATATATATATATATATATTGATAATTTTTTCTTTTGTTATAAATGTTTTATTTATTCAAATATTAACATATTTATTATACAGTCTTATTTGTTTTAATTATGAAAATTTTGTTTTGTTGAAGATTTAAAAGTTTTTTTATAAAAAAAAGGTCTGGAAATAAATATTTTTATTTTTTTTTTTTTATTTTATAAAAAATCAATGGTTTTATATGGAAATTAAAAATAAATATTTAGAGCTCATATATCCAATTGATGCAGAAATATTTTAATGTGTAGGCGCTGGAACATATAAGAGAGAGTGTGTATTTAATAGACATAAAAGAAGAGGTAATTATTTATTTAGAGAAGAAAGTAAATAATGATGATAAAATAAAATAGACAATAATCATAAATAAATAAAGAGTTTTAGATAATGATATGAAAAATGAAATTTTTATAGGAAATTCATGAGTCATTCAATGAGGTGCTTCCAAATCCAAGAAAAAGTTATTTTGATAGATGGTGAAGAGCTGATTCGTAATTTTTTGACTCTTTATCTCTACTTTTATATATGATAAATAGATTGGATTTTCTTAATTTGCATGAGATCTATCTCCGTCTGTATTTATATATATTATGATACTCCCTCCATCACCCCCTTCACTAAATATAAGTCATTGACCATTATTTAACAAAAATTAAGAAAACTTTTTTTCCTCTAAAATATCCTCTCATTACCCTTTCAAAAATTTAAATATCATTTCACTATACATCGTTAGAGGGGTAATATAGAAAAAATTACCGTCAAATACCTAATTAACTAAACTTATAATTAGTGGGGAAAAAAAACGTTAAATATAATAACGGGTCAAGATTGTGTATTACTCCCGATTATACTAATAGAAATTTAGCATGTGTTCCTTAAAAGATAAGGTTCACTAAAGTTTAGTTTTTTTAATTTTAAAATATATTAAAAGATAATAACTAAAGATTACGAATAAAATTTTTATTAATATTTTATTAGTATAACATGGATTGACAAACAAATATATAATAAGATATCAGGACTCTATAATGACTTGTATTTAATAATGGAGGAGGGAGTATATGTTTTCCAATCTCCAGTCCGGCCAAGGCCGAGGAAGATTCAGAATTGATGGTTCCGATCGAGCAAAGGTCATGACAAAATTTTTAGGTATCTTCACTGCTTCAACTCTTTTTAATTTTTCTTCTTTTGTTTCACTTTTCTTAAATCAAATTATTATTATTATTAACTTGTTTACAATATTGAAATATAAAGTTTACCTACACTAATTTTTATTTACTAGTCTTCATTAAAGGCAAATTTGCCTATTTAGTCCCGTAATTTTTATTTTTTTTACCATGTAAGTCTAAATTTTTTTTTTTTTTTTGCTTTGGGATTATTTAACTTTTTTATTGATGATCTTCTATATCTTTCATAAAAATGTACATTTTTCGGTTATTTTTGTCAAAAAAAATTATGTTATTTTATTTTAATTTCATTAATCCAAAACATTTAATATTTAAAAAAATTAAGAAAATGTAATATAGTCTTTATCAAGGCAGATTCGAGATGTGCAAACTTTAAAAAAAAAAAAAAATGGTATATGCCGAATAACTCTATTTATTAATTATATGTAAATTCACAATCATGCAAGAAGGTTTTTGCTTTTTATTTAAGAACAAAAAAGAAAAAGATAATTTAGACAATTTTTTTATTTTTGCGTAAGAATAAATTTGATGAGTAATAAATCTCAAATATTGGTGTCTCAAAAATAGTTAAAATTTATAATTAAAAAATAAAATGAAGTTATTAAAGTTGTGAATATGTGCAACCTTTGTGTTTTTTCAAAAAAAAAAAAAAAAAAAAATCATGTGCACCCTTTGTGTTGAAATTTTTAAAGGAATTCTTAAAAAAAGAAAAAAAAAAGATTTTGAAAGAAGATTAGAAAGATAAAAGTCATCATTATCTCACAAATACAATTAATATGTACTGTCTCTGTCACTATTCATAAATTCCTAACCATCATTTTATCAAAAGTAGGGTATTTTTTTTTTTCTTAAAATATCACAATTTATGATTCTAATCAATTTAATCATAATGATTAAGGAAAAGAGAGATTGAGTAACATAGTAATAAAAAAAATTAGATCAAATGACTTATAAATAATTATGAAATAAGTAATTTCTTTCTGTTAATATATGTATAGATTGTGCATAGATCGTGGATCATTTTTTTTTCTGCTCTATTTTTATTTTATTGCAGTATCTTTTTTTATATAAAAAATTCAACTTGCAATAATCAAAGAAGCACAGATAGATGATTCCAGCTAAATTCCAATATATTGATCACAGAAAATAGTCAGACCAACTGGGAATTGTTTACAATGAATAACATCTCTACTTACAATATGTGTATACCATAGATCCATGCTATATAGAATAGAACAGAAAACCATCCCCAAAATTTTGCAGAAAAAAATTAGCAGATTGAAAGGGGATTTATATATTTGCTGATGAGATGGTGAACTATGTACATATATAAACTGTGAGCTGTGAAAGAACCAAAAAGTATCAAAAGTCAGGCAGAAAAACCATTTGTGTTTTTCTTTGCCCAAGAATCAATCACTATCTCCTCCTCCTCTCTGAGGCTTCAAATGATGAATGGACTCATCACCACCCTCTTCCTGTTCTTGAGACCTCAACCTTGAACAATAGTCATCATTTCCCTCTCCCATTCCACAAAGTCTGCAAGGCTTAGATCTTTGAGAGCACCAACGATCTGGAACGCTTAAGAAATGGGTATCGATAAACTTCCTAAATCTCTTCTTGTACTCTCTAGGAGAAATCACAGTGGGTAGCTGGTTCTTAGGGAGAACAAGTGATGATTTTACCCAATTCTCCAGTTGCTTGTCCCAAGTATACTGCCTCAGATAGTCAATTATGCCACAAACAAGTTCACGTTTCTGCCCATCTACTCCCATAAGTAGGGAATAGTCCATCACATTAATAGACTGCAATCACACACAAATTGTGCATAAATATAAACTCATGAATGGAATGTCAAAGAAATCAATTACTTGATAATTGAATCCATAAGGGGGAAAAAAAAATCTTGAATTAATTTATCCAGATGATAAATTTTCCATTTAACAGCCTTGCTGCTGAAAGAGATGAAAGTAAACTCACATTGAGGAAAGTAGTATCATTCCAGACAGCACGTTGGAGGTTCCGTTTTGACTTCCTGCTGACATAGAGAGGAGAAATGTTCATATCATTCACAAAGTTTTGATCCAAAAGGACATCTCCTGCACCATTGCCTGCTGAGGTAAACCGGGCATGTAGAGCTCCTTTAAGATCATACTGTCGAGAAATATTTCGACTAAATGAAAGGTTCTCCATCACCATTAGATCATGTCTAGTCTCTTTCCCATTCTTTGGTTGCCTTACGATTACCTACAAAAAAGTTCAAGAATTCAGTAATTCATGCAGTTGAAATTTACACCTTCTATGTGTTGCTTAATTAAGCAAAATTATTTGACCAACCTGATAAATCCCAAGAATCTTCGCAAGACAAGTTTGGTTTCCAAGTTCATAACACTGATTCATATAGTCAAAATAATTTGGAGCAAACTTCAGGAAAGACTCGAACTCAGTCCTCTTTATTTCTTTTATAATGAATCGATCATCAAGAGTTTTGGCAAAGAAGGACTTGCTTTTCCCACCTTTGGCATCCCAGTTCCTGCAACGGCTTAAGGAAGCAATATAGTCAACTTCAGATGGACAACATCGAAGTCGCAACTGGCGAAATTGGTTGGCACATAAACAGACCACAGAATATTTGCGCTTTCCAGATGATTTTCCCATACCCATGGAGACTTCACGGTGAACAGATCCTGCTGAAACTAGAGAATCCGATAAATCTAAACCACTGAAGCTTGAGAAGTGTGACTCTTCCAAGGACATCATGCTAGGCAAGGAATGGCTTGAGTCAGAATCCAAAGAACCACTTGGAGACCAATGAAGAGAGTTCAGGGAGAATAATCGTGGCAGGCTCTGAGAATGCCCATAGGTTTTAATATCTATGCCTATTTCTTTCTTGGCTTCATCATCAAGATCTTGGGTCAGAATTGGCAGATCCTTTATCAAGGCTAGAGCACAAGCTATTATACTTGAGAATTCATCCTCATAGTCTGACACGATAAAGTCCTCTGTACCAAGAGGAATATGCAGCCTTGAACCCTCATCAGTGATTAGTTTATAGGCAGTGGTGTCCAAAGCAAAGCTATTGATGGACTCAAATTTTGGCACATAACCTCTGCAGAAGTACTCTTGTTGAATTTCTGAAAATGGTGCCCAGATGCTGGATTCATCATTTTCCGCATTAAATGGTGACCCAAAATGGGATTTGAAACTCTGAGAATGATTTAAATCCAGTGCAGAACTTCCAACATCAGTGGTTATCGGATAAACTTTGTCTGATTGTAGTTGACCAACTGAAGGTGGCTTGCCTTGTAGACCATTGCTAGTATCAGAGCAGACTGCTACACTTTCACCTACCGTTCTTGTGATGTCTTCAGCAGCAGATGAAGATAATGATCCATGTTTTTCTCCAGATCTTTGGCTTAACCCATCACTTTGGAAAACATTAGCTTCTTCAGCTGTATCCGGCTTACGTTCGACTTTAGGATCAGCATCAAAAGCATTTTCACCATCTTCTACAGAAATGTCTTTGTAATCATCTTCCAGCTGGCTCTGCCTTGACACACTGTTGTCAATAACTCTAGCATCAGAAGCTGAAAGATCGGATGAACTCAGACTATGAAGGCGCCTATCCCAGACAATGGATTCAAGCAAAAGATCCAGAAGTACTTTATTCAGCCTTAGAAACTTAGACTCAGTCTCATCTCCATTCCCATTCTTAACAGCATTTTGAATGTCAGCCTAATAAAAATTTAAAAAGATAACAAAAAAACCCAAAAGCCTTAGGCCAGAGTTATCTCAAGTCTAGAAAAAAAGAAGCATATGAGCTTAAAATGTAAAGGCACATACGAAATGAAACTTCTTATTCTAAAGACTCAAAGCAGACAAAAGCTAAAGCATGCAGGCTGAAGCAGCTAAACTTATGTTTCAAGGGCACAAGTCATATGGTACACTTCTTTTGGAAGACCAGGGTCCTGATATCTTCATTTCAAACTTCATTAGGCATGGTGTGTAGCAAGGAGGGAGTAGAGTTTCTTAAGCCAATCCCTAATGCTAGAGACACTTCAGTGGAGGGGCTAAAGGGTTGACACGTCATTGTTTGAACCCTATAATTCAAAGCAGAAACTGGAGAAGCATAACCAGAGCATGGCTCAATTCTTGTCTACAGGAACCATTTCCTTAAAAATTAGATAAAAACCAGAACAACAAATAAGGATAATACTATTCAATGTATTCATGTGAGAACATCACATTTATGGAACATGACAGGTTCAATTCCTCATAAATTCTATCAATACGCATGAAACCAATAAATAAAGAAAAGAGATACCTAAGTATTACATGCCCATTAAATTTATCACAATGTCCAATTTAAGACTGATCAAAAAACTAATTCTATATTTTGTGCATCCATCGTTTCAATTGAAAGAAATGGAAAGCATGCCCTAGATGAATTCTATACCTTCTTCCGAACCCTCTCATATAAGATTATAAGTCGTGTTCCACACATAGATGAGAAGTAGATGGACAGTATGCTCTTTGTGCCTCATAAATGCAAATTTACTACATATATTCACCAAAGAAGAAACTAAAGGGCAACCTTAGTTGGCAGAACATATAGTTAGCAGGGACATAACAGCGTGCAAAAAGGACATGCTTATTGACAATATTTAGTGGTTAAATTCTTGTTATGTTCATTTCCTAAAATGAAATTAGGAAATGAATTAACATGTAAAGGGTCTCAAAAATGAAACTAACGGGTATCTTAGTGGGTGGGACATATAACTAGCAGAGATATAATAAATGCAAAGGGACTCATGCTTATTGACAATATTTGTAGTCGTGTAATTCTCATATTTGTATTTCTTAAAAATATGCTGACCTCAAATTGGCATCTCTCCTGCTGCAGCATTTCCTCAATATGGGAAAATTCCTTTGTAGATCCTTGATGATTCAAAGTCATGCCTAAAAAGCGAGATTGAATCTCTTTTAAAGATTTTTCAACATCTAGAAACATCATGATTCCTTTTGCATAAACCTGATAAATGAAAAAGAACTCAAATCAGTACAAAAAGAGGCAGATAGGTGGTAGTGACCAATCACAATAAAATTTTCACAGGTACCCCACATTCTCAAACTCTTTCTTCAGAAAATCTCCTTTCATTGAATTGCCAAAATCTAGTTTCTGTGGAGGCAAAGCTACTGAGTAAGTAGCAACTTTTGAGTATTTGAACATGGCCACCATAGGGCCCAATCTGCAAGATAACAAAAATGACATGCATTACTAAAATTACTGATATATTCAGAATAAATGACATTAGTTGAAGAATATCTGAATGAAAATACAGCAAAGATCAAGTTCAAGTAGATGCAGAAGCTTCATAGATATAACAGAGGAGAAGAGATAACTTTAAGCAATGTGGAGTGTACAACGTGAAGATCTTTCAAGAGACTAAGGCAGTGAACTTTCAACATATTTTCTGCAAATTAGTTTTCGAGTTTAAAAAATAAGCAAACCCTATATGCAAAACTTTGCATTCTGAATTTTCAATCAGAAAGTTTTTTATTTTAGATGTTTGTCCAAATAAGAAATTTTTTCCCCTAAAACCAACCTACATCTGCATGGCAAAGACAATTTAAAATTCCATCTCAAACACAATACGTTTGTCTCGATTTGTTCCATTTTTGCCCTCCAATGACAGGAAATGATTGGAGGAACACTCAATAACAGATAAATGAACATGAATAAGACCCTACCCAAAAAAGTAGAGGAAATCTTTGTGTAAAGAATGACCGCAATTAGATGTGGTGCTGAATGAAGAGGGACTTGAAAAGCTGAGCTCCAAAAATTTTCCAAATGATAAACCACGGGCAGCCGTAGATATCAAAACTCTTTTTGTGGATTTTGAGCTTCCGTTGTTGGATTTACATTTACCACAGCGACTCCACATCCAAAGCTTCCCTTCAGCTTCACCAGGCAAAGACTTGCCAATAGGAAGATGCTTTACTTGAATCATGAGTTGCTTATTATGATGTGCATAATAATAGAAATGAGCTTCCGGGGGCTCCCCACAAGTCTTGCACTGCAGCTTCTGCATAAAAGGAGAATTTCATGAGTTGCAATAATAAAATCAATAACTACTTTAAAAGATCAAAGTCTAAATATATAAGATATGTGTATATATTTGATCCAAGAAATTACAGGAAGAGTTAACTGGAAAAAATGTAAAAATTATCCAGAAGCATCACAACAATACTTCAGGTAATCACTACAAAGTAAACCATCCAAATAACACACCAAAACTGAAGTCCCTAGATGGAAGTAGAAAATGATACAGCTCCATGAGGGATTAAACAAATTCAGAATTCAAAATACCTGATTGAGTAGATTATCCCGCAGAAACTTTCCAAGTGGGACATCAAAGTTCCTATAGAACTTAATATGAGAAAAATGACTGTGATCACACATTGTCCCTCTTGCAGAATTCCGGCTAGACATCAAAACCAAAATGCTCTCTGAATCTAACACAGCTCTGATGTCATCCTTATTGTAAATATGCTCTTCATAATCTCCATTGTTGCTTTGTGTGTCCTGATGTGCATGGTTAGAAGTCAATGGCAGAATCTGATGCAAGTTTTCGCTTTCTTTTTCTTCATCCATGGTAAGCTTTGGTTCCATCCCATATTGATCAACAGCCTCCAGAGAAACAGCAACCTGAACATCAGTTTGGCTCTGAACATCTTGATTCTTTTCATCTAAACTGAAGTATGATGACATAGTGTTGTGTGAATTAGAGAAAAGGGGAGCACTCTCCTCCATTAAAGTTTTTAAAGAAGCTGAGAGAGATGACATCCCAGAAAGGATGATTGGATGGTATGACTCAAAAGAAAACGAAGAATTAGCTTCCAATTCTGGTGTCACATATTGGGGACGTTCCTCATCATAGCCATTTGAAATGGGAATATCAATTGTGCATGTAGCAGATTCATCAACATGATCCCCATTGCAGGAAGTTGCATTGCCAGCACCAAGAGTAGATAAATCATGAGTTTTTAATGCTAGATTCACCACCTCACTTAGAGGAATGGTGGAAAACATTGCCTTTTGATCTGAAAGGAAATAAGTTTCCAAGATAAAATGATATGCCATGACAACTGCACATCGGACCACACACTTGATCCTCTTAAGTTGATCACTGTTGGATCCCATCAACAAAATCTGTCCAAAATTAAATGCATAATTTAAATAATTTTGGGAGAGATTTTAATGCATACCAAAATTTTAAATACGGAATAAAAAGTTAAATTATATATGATGAACCAAGGGAAATTATAGCAAAACCAGCAAGCTAAAAAGTTGGCATAATTTCAACAGAGAAAAGAGCAGAAAATTTTGCTTCAAAAACCTTCCGTAAGAAACCATAATTCTAGTGAGTATACAAAGAAGAATAAGTACACAGAAAATGTGACAAGATCCACATCAGATGCAACTTTAATGATTTTCAGCAACTGCTTATACACATTTTTCAGTAAACAAGCAAAGCCTAATTTTTTGCTAGTTATGCCAAGTGATTGAAATCTAATCAGAAAATCTTTTGAGCTACGAACCTGTACAATTTTAAAAGCACTTGTAATAGTTTAGTTTAAGAAATCCCACAAAGACAGTCACGCAACATTCATGTGCAAATGCAGCTTTTTGTAGAGCAAATCTTTTATAAATATATAAAATTGTTCATGTTCTAGAGGGTTGTGCTGCAATTTTCCAATTTAAGTACATTTGGGAAGATATAATCACGTTGTTGAAAAAGAACAACTGTACCACGATTCTGATGATATATTTCAAATATTACCAAATGTAATGAACTCCCTTTCATACATCCTGAGGAATTTGACTGCAGTGAAAAAGGATTTAAAGAAAAACATTGCCTCTCACTGACACAGGCAGCCATAGAAAATGTTGTAGACAGAAGGAAATTCTCACCGTACATCCAAGACGAGTAGGACATCCCTCTAAGAACATCAATGTTTTGCTTGGTTTCTTTCCACCTTCAACAAAAGCAGCATGATCTTCGACAAACTTCTCAAAATGAAATGAATCACATTGCCTGAGCTTTTGGCCTACCAAGATATCTGAAGACAAGATTGGGGAACCAGTACAACGTGCAACTCTCTCAAGACGATGGAGTTTCATGTCAAGGACCAATGTTATCCCTTTTGCCAGGATTGATTCTTGTATATCACGAGAGACGGTTTTTTCCACTAAAACTACATTTGGTTGATATAGTTCTACCACATCAATGATCGCTTTCAGGCTAGCCTTTTCCTGTTGGTCATGAATGGTTTTAAAGAACGCTGAACACCAGAAAATGACTACAAAATTTAGAACTTCAGGAATCTGCACAATACCTGCTGCATTGACTCAAATGATGACAGTCCACTAGGTGAAAGACCAAGGGCCCCCTGGATCAGTAGAAGTCTGGGATTCTTGTACTTTGTTGGCATGTGCTTGTGAGCAGCATGCTTTTTAAAGACCACTCCTTTAATTACTTGGCTACAAAAGTAAGAAAACACTTTCAGTCTAAATAGAAGACAGAAGATTGTAGGCACGTAAAATATGAGAAAAGAAGGCAGTCTGAAGTTTCGAACTCATGTAGCAGAATCTTGAAAGAGATATGTGAAGATTCATCATCTAGAAACACAAAACACAATGAAATCAATAAGAAAAACTGAGGTGCTAATTTTTAACCCAAAATAGTCAACTTGCCATGAAGCATGCAGTTTACCAATTTCCTGCCTACAAAAATATGTTCAGGAGGGCAAAAAAACCATGATACATCTCATGGAAGGAGGAACCATTTGATGCGAGTTTGACACTTTAAGAACTGTTGAATACCATTGGAAATGCTATTAATTTGTTTTTTGAAGCTCATAAGTACACTTGATTGTACTTCTTGCTAAGAGATTTATGCATCAATCACGTTGGTGATTACAGGTGGAAAATCAGTGAGAAAGAACCTAAGCACAGGATATTTAGTGACTTTAACCTTTGGCCAGGAGCACCAGCAGCAACACACTTGATTTTGACATATCCATCAGGATCCATTGCGTTTCCCTCTGCAGCATCTGGCTTCACAAATGTAGCAGCCTCCCATGACAAAGAAGTGACTATATCCACCCAATTCTCACCATCTTTTCCTAAAGATACTACTCCAACAGATTTAAGAAGCTGATAGACCAGGGTCTTAAATTTCCCATTCATAACCTCTTCCATGGCCTTTTGTTTATCCTCTTTCAGTTTCTGGCTCCTGCTTCCTTCTTCTGCAAAGCTACTTAAGGAACTTGAATTACTCCATGTTCCACCATCTCCACATTCATCGTCATCATCATAATTGGCCACGCTTCCCTCAACTTCATCCTCAAAATGCTCAGGTTCTGGGGGTATCCAGAACTGGGTATTCATTTCATCGTTACATGGAGAAGTTCCAGTTCCCTCATCAAGTGATGAACCAACTCTTTTCAGACTACGATCTCCTGATTCATTCAGTTGAGCGGTTGTACTGAATCCATTCAGATGTTGTGTTAAATCATAGTTCGAATCTTCTTGGCTGCTATCAGTGCTGCACTCGTCCAAAAAGCTCCTGTTGAATTAAAGAAACAAAAGGATTAAAAGGAATGTTGGCACACCAGAGTTTGAAACAATGTGTAAATACATCAAAAGTCAACAGAGCTTTATACCACAGTAATACTTATATGTGTGATTATGTATCTAATGTTGTGGGTGGAATGATATGAATGTAGGACTGTAGGAATCTTGTACACATCTAGGATAAGATTATTTAACATATATACAACAACTTATCCAAATAAGTCTTACTTTAAACATGGCATCCATTTTAGATTTTGACCTAGATAGTACACATCTAAATTATAGGTTCTTTACCATATATGTAACAATTTACCCAATAAACATGTGGCCCTGAATTACACATTAGAAAAAGTCCTTTTATAAAATATTTCAACAAGGACAGAGAGTATGCACACCTTGCATCTGGGTTTGCATCAATTGAAAAATCGCCTGGAAGATAAATAAAAGAGAAAATGTGACACAGAATTCAAAGAAGATTTAATGAAAGCAATCAGAACTCATATAAGAAAAAAGAAACTGAGCTTACTGCAACTCGACAGACTGCTATCACTGCTTCGAAGTGAAACGGTTGGGCTAATTGACGGCATTGCACCAAGACTTGATTGCTCCAGCTTATGAAAGTTGTGTATTGATTTTCAATCGAGAGATCGCATATTCAAAATGCATCCCCTGCATTCAACTTATCCGAATCTAATGTGCCCAGCTCTTCTTTCCTCTGATCTGAAATTATAAAATGTGATCCCGATCCACAATACAGTGCCAAGTTGCAACTGGTCCTGGTAAAATATACAAGTTGATTTACTCTAACTAGAACAAAGGCGGAATATTGCCTATATGATTGGAAGTGTGAAAGCTTCAAGTTTCCAAATTATGATAATGTAACAATGTATCCATTCATTTTCTTTCTATAATTTTAGACACAACTATACTTGAATATGCATAAGGAGGTACACACACCTTCACAATTCAGGCAAAAACAAACCAAGAGAAAAAAATTCAACAAAATCTGCTGCCAGCTGAAACAATCCACAATTAAGGCATAATTTCCCATAATGACATAATCTCAGAATAACAATCCGATTAACTGGGCAAGTTCTAGTTCCAAGCACAACATAATCAAATATCAAAGATTCTCATCTCTGGTACTCAAATGTTTTCTACCGTTTTTTGAACATAAAACAAAAAACAAATAAAATAAAAAAAACTAAAGTCTAAACTAGTAGATGAATAACATATGTTACCGAATTAAAGATAATCCAAATATTTAAATTTGACATGGGCATTCAAATGTTCAGGTATCTTTTCTTCCGCATCAAAACTAGCGATCACGTCTCAGAAACCACCTCAATCAATCCAAAGTTTGGTTAGAAACAAAACGCCAAATCCCCTTCAGCACCCCACCCCTGCCCCAAAAAAACAATCACACCAGGACATGAGTAGTTGGCTATATATGGTTCGCTGAGGAAAGCTACAGATTCGGGCCACATCATGCCTTACCTTGAAACTATAATACCCAAAAATCCTTTCTCAGAACAGAATTTTCATTTGATAAATAAATAGCAGAGGCTGAAGTGACAATTCAATGTTCGGAGATATAACGATGCAAATTCAAGACGTAAGGCGGCAAGAAAGTAAACAAACAAACTGACTTTTAACGCCAAGAAAATCCAATCCCGTTTTCACATTAGAAAATTTCACTGAATTATCCAGAGTCGAGAACAACTAATACGATCCAAGCCCAAATCAGAAGTTTAATAAAAAGAACTCGAGCCCAATCAAAAACCCCACATGGATAAGCCATCATAACAAATCTGATCGATATTCAGAACCCCGCAGAGAAAAAGCAAGTCAAATAAGCAGAGCGGAACAGGAAAGGCATCAACCAAGAATTAAAAACTTGGGAAAAGCCAAAAAATTTAAAAAGCAGTTGATCTGTAAACTACTTACTCAAGAAATTTTGAAGGTAATATCATCCATTTTCGAGAATGGTATTGAAAATATTTACTTTTCACGAAGAATTAAGGACAGACTGCCACAATCAAATTCAAACAGCAAGTTGCCATTCCGGACTCCCAGAGTCAATCCACTAAAACAGTTTTGACAGAGAAAACATAGGCCGAGCAGAGTGGGGAGAAGGATAAATATTTGAAAGATTTGCATAACTTACTGTCAAAGCAACCCAATTAACAAGTAAATGATGGCCTCTATAACAATCCCAAGCATATCAAAATCTTGAAAATTTCACCAACTCCTTAGTCACACTTTGTCTTGAAAGCAAAGCATAAAATATATCTTGAAAATTCAAGAATGAATTGCCCCCTGGGAGAGAGACAGAAGAGAGAGAAAGGGAAGGAGGAGATGAAGAAATCTCAAAATCCAATTACTACTAATATTGAAGAGCAAAAGAGAAGGATGAAGCAGTTAAAAAGAGAAAAAAGATTAAGATTGAAAAGAGAAAAGAGAGAAAGGCCGGAAAGAAGACATATTTTGTGGTGGTGTCTCTGAGGCGGTGGGGTCCACTTTATGGTTATTATTATTATTATGCAAATTGAATTTTGTTGAGAAAATTCTGCTTGGAGATGAAAAAATGTGACACAAGGCATGAAAAGTCAAATTCTTTCCAGATTTTTTCAAATTTGGGTAATTAAAGAGTCTCATCATCATTCATGCCTCAGCTCCTCTTTTTTATTTTTTCTTACTTAATTCCTTAGATTTTTCTAATCTTTACGTTAAACCAATAAAAATTTTACATGTGTATTTATTAATTATTCTTCATTTATTGTTTTGTCAATAACACGAAACTTGTTGAAATATTTTTTTTTAATAAAAAATTAACAATACACTGATTAAAGGGAATTTGATAATGAAAATATTTAGGTAAAGATTGAAAAAAATATTAAACATTTATTATTAACGGAACACTATTAAATTAAATATTTAACATTATAACTCCTTTTTTTTTTTCCTCCTAAAAATGATTATGTGAGATTACGTCTTGTAAAATAAAAGAAAAGGAAATTTACACGATGCATTCAAACAACAAAGTATTCAAATTATTACTATTATTGTAATTAAAAGTGAAATAATTCAATAACAAATTAGTATATAAAAAAACCATTATGTTTAATCGAAGAAATACACATTTTCTATTACATAAAGTTGTACCAATAATAATAAATAATATAATAATGAATAATGGGCCAAATATTTATGGTCCACGTGTATTTATTACGAAATTTCTTATTGGTTTTGGCAGATTTTCAAATTATTGATATAATAACCCTTAGCTCCATGTGTATTTTTCAAATTTTTGTAGCCTTCCCCAGATTCAAATTTTATAATTCAAAACTCGGTCGTTCAGTTTATTATGGAGTTCTTAGAAAATATTGGGCCTTTTTTGTAAATTTTTCTGCATCGTTATCCGCATGCAATTTTTTTAACAGAATTTAAGAGATATCGAATTTAATTGTCATAATTTACTTTTTTTTAATTACAAATCAGATCGTTTCAGTAATTAGACTTTATTACTGAATTAAGATTTATGATTTTACAGTACATTTTTTTTTTTCCAAAACTAAAATCAACTCACATACATGGTATCCTTTTATATAAATATATATATATTTATATTTATACATTATTACTCATTCTTATCCCTTACAGTTCTAAGATACAATGAATAATACATGCCTTCAGTTCATATTAATCCAAAATTCTATACATAGTTTTTGTTTTTTAGAAAAAGAAAAAAAAACCCCTTCGCAATCCTTTATTTACTTAAATAATTTATCAAAATAGTATTGAAAATTAATTATAAAAAATCTTCATATTTTTATCTATAATAATAATATATTATATCACCATATTGATTAAATTAATTTTATATAGAATGATTCGTAGTTTACCATTTTTTTTAGTAATATTCGGATTATATTGCATGCACTTTAACATTCCACTTATTAAGTAGGGTGTTGATAGGATTCTCTGAGTAATATGGTTTATGCATTCTCCACTCCATCCAACAAGAATGTGAAAAAAGAAACTTTATATTTTGTTTCATTTTTAATGATTTTCATTATATTAAAATGAATATTTCAAGTTACAATAAATAATGAAGTTCATTCGTATAAATACATATCATGACCATACATGTTCTCAACATGAGATTGGAATACCATGGTTACCCTCTTTGATTTTGTATTGAAAAGAAAAATTACTTCATTTAAAAAATATTTATTGATTATTTTATTAAGTTATCTAATACATAAAAATCATCGTACGTAAAATCATTCAAAAAACTAACTATAATTAATACCTAATTTCATCTTTAGCTTTCCTTCTCAAAATGAACAAAAACATTTTCTTCGTCCATAATTAAATATTTCTATTTTTATTTTGAGATGATCGGAAAAGAATATTTTATTTATTAAAATAGTTAAAATTTTATTAAAAATTTACAATGATAAATTTAAAATGAATTAAGTCCATCATTCTTATTAAATTTCATACAAGTTAAAATGAGATATTCAATTCTAGATTTAGAAAGTACAAAATAATACATAATTTTTATAAAGAAATACAATAACATAATACTCCCTCCATTTCTCTTTAAAAGTCATTATAGAGAAAAAAAAAATTATCTCAAAATAGAAGTCATTTTGTATTTTCAAGAAGAATTTTTAGTCTTTTCCTACTTCCCAAAAATCATTTAATAAAAAAATTTCCAATCTTACCCTTCTAATCACATTAAACATTAGAATCAAATTTATATGAGCATTATTTATTATAAGAGGTATCATAGTCCAAGAGAAATATTAATTAGTGAAACAATTATTACCTTAATTTATGTTTCAAAACCTTAAAACGACATTTAAAAAAAAAACGGAGGGGATATATAATAGAAAAGAAATTCATTAGACACAAGCACTATATAAATATTTAATATTCTTTTCTTCATTTAGTATTAAAGAAAATATTCGGTAATAAACATTTAATGAGATAAATAAATAAATATTTATATATATTTTGCTTGAACGGTAATTAATACCAAAAGAAAATTAATTTTACTTAGAAAATGAAAATATGCACAGAGACAAGGGCGACAGTTGAAAAAAGGAAAAAGAGAAAGTCTCCAAGGACGCGTGATTGGACCAAGAGACAACAAATTGAACGGCCCTTGTTAGACGGCCCACGGAGGAATCGGTGGATATTTCCAACATCGTATTAATTTCAAATTAATAAATCCATTCTCCGGATGTTTCTTTGACTTCCCTTTTTCAACTTTTAAAAAAAGAATATAAAAAAAAAATCGAATCTTTATTTCGATGACTTTCATGCTTCCTTCATGTTAGAACGCAATAAATTTTCTTTTTCTTTTTCTTTTCCAAGCAATAAATTAATTTCTTTGTTTAAGTATTTCCTATCCTATTCATTATTGACGTTTTCAATTTTTTATTTTTTCTCATCTTAATATTTTTAAAAAAACCCTTTTCTCATTTTAATATTTTAAGAATACGAGTTAAATTTGTATTAGTATAACAGAAAATGACACATAATTGTATCATTAAAAATTCAAATCTTTACTTATGTTTCTAAATGTGTCATATTTACTTATGACACATAATTGTGTCATTACTTATTTACTACTAACTCAGAATTTATCAACGATTAAAAGGGCATAAATAAAATACACCACTTTCACACGACAATGGGGAAAAAGAAAAACGAAATAGTTTCTCCCTTGTGGGGTCTTTGGAAGCTTTGATCATTCAAACTGTGGCCAAATGCCGTCGCCTTTTGTCGGTTGACTGTTTACAGTTTTTGTTTCGTATAAATAACTTCTGAGTAAGTTTTGCTTTTCCTTTCCAATTTCCAAAATTGAGAGTATTGTGAACTCTACATATATTGAAAAAACCTAAAATCCCATTCACATTTTTTTTTTTAAGCTATATCCGAATCAATTTGTATATACATCCACTGATCTACTTATCACTCGATCCAAACACCTTAATTTAAATTATGTAATATTTTTATTAAATCTTTAGTGATTAATAGTTAAGTCTTTTCTTTTCTTTTCCTCTTTAAGGGAATTATTTTATATAATTTTAGATATATTTTATAAATTAAATATTAAAAGGATAAACTATACCTTGATCAAATTTTAAATTTTTTTTTAAATAAAAAAATAGTTTTTATATATATATATATATATATATATATATATATAAAATGTGTTTGTATATTTTTTTATTTATACACACAAACACTATGAAGTGATAGAGTTCAAATTATGAAGTACTCATATATCATTTAATATTTTCCAAAATCAAATGATATTATTTGGGGGGCAAGAAAAAATAATAAATAAATTAAAAGTTGGAAGAAGTACACAACTTTTGATATTCATTATCAATTTCTCTTTTTACTTCCATTCTTTTTGTTTTTTTCCAGAAACATTACATCTTGTCTCTCATTGTACTCCAAAGTTTGAACTATGATTATTGTATTATTGTTACCTCAACCTTAAATTTTTATGTGACTTATAATAATATGTTCTCCTAAAATTGAATATCTCATTTTGATAAGTTTTATTAAATTTCTTTAATTAAGTTCATTTTAAATCTAACCCAATAATTCATTTATAAAATTTTAATTAATTTAGGAGACGAGACATTTATTTTTTAACAACCAAAATAGAGAGAGAAACATTCAATTCTATATAGAGGAAGTGTAAAATTCAAACAAAAAAAAATAACTTATCTAAACTTAATTCTGATAAATAGTTGGCTATGATCTTCTAACACATATTTGTTATACTCTCTAGTTAATAGTCAAGCCTTACTAATTTAATGGTAAGCAGCAACATTTGGAATCGAAAGGTCTCGAGTTCGAGATACGTCGAGGATAAGTGGAATATCACGGTTGATCCTCGAAGGAAAGGGTATAGGGGAGAGGAGGATTAAAAAAAAAAAAAGTACTAAAATATACAAAGTCCAAATAATTAAAAAAATTTTATTAAAAGATGTTTATTCAATTTTGTATGAACAAAATATAAAATTTTGATTTTGTGATATTAAGTAAAGATAAGTTAACCCGATCTTTTTGCACACTCTAGTCTTGATGGATAGATTTATATGAGTTTGGATTCTTGCATAGTAAATCTAGCTCCTAACAAAATAATTGAGGTGTATGCATAAACCTGACTCAGACACTACTTGTAAAAATTTGAAAAAAAAAAAGAAAAAGGAGGAGGTAAATATAAATTATTAGTTCAGCATGTTGTTTTAGTCTTGAGTGCATGTGAATTTTGTAGTCACCACAAAATAAGTGTCCAGCAAAGTTCCACCCTTCATTTCCTTTTTATTTTAGTTTTGACCTAAAATGAAGTTTTCCACTCTCTTGATTTAAATGTTGGTATTTCTATATATTTTAAACTATTTAATTCTTAGACATAATTTTTACTTACCATTGGATAAATAACTTTTTAACTTAAAAAAAAAGTTTCTCGCTTGTAAAAATATCTCATTACTAATTACATTAATAACAAGAATAATATAACGATTTATTTAAAAGAAAAATTTTAACTTAATTATTAGTAGCATATCAATACTCCATTAAGTAAAAAGATAGATTTATACTGAATTGACTGAGCCATCTACACTCCAGTGACTCTCACATTGTTCATTTCCAAACCGTTGCCTGTTTCTTTTTCTGTTACAATTTAAATATATATATATATATATATATATATAGTCAAAGGATTAGCAAAAGTAATTCGTTATACTATAAGCTTAGTTTTATATAAAAAAAATTTATTTGACCTTATTCAAGAAAAATCTATCAATATGCTTTTCATTGACTATTGTATATTATATGGACGGTGATATATATAAATATAAATTAATAACAAAACCTTTCAAGCCCAGTTCATGACATCTCCAAATTGAGAAACATAAAATTGGATAGATATATGGTTAAGTTCTCTTTTAATTGGTCAGAAGTAAGAACATGGTTTAACTAAATTATTGCAACAAGAGAAAGGGCCCCCAAAACCCTAATTAATCAATAACATAGAACTACCATTCAAAGAGGAAAACTCGAGCAGGCATATCTCTGAAGGAAAAATACCTCGAATTA
>JAOXNR010000028.1:13377821-13406421 GCA_028571225.1 Parsonsia alboflavescens
TTCATTCTCCTCAAAGTTCTATATTCAAAGGTATTACTCATAAATAATTAAATGGAATAAAACGCCAGTTCATAAAACGCCAGTTCGGTTAGAATGTATTCATTTTGGTTGAGGCTACACTCCAGCCGGAAAAAAACACCTTACTTTGGATCTGGGAATATAAGAATGCGATATTTCTTGTTTTCTTCTAGTTATCTTCTAGTACTATGCTGAAACATTGCCCATCTGAGGTGATAAGAATCCAATATGGGAAAGCAAATGAAATTTAGGCAAATATATATTGTGGTCGTCTTCCTCCAGAATTTTCCGGTACATATGGATATGTACTTTCTATTTACGGTAACAATATTACTATTTTCGTCTCGAGTTATAAGTAATTTGGAATGAATATGTTAATATTAAAGTTTTTTTTTTTTTTTTTGCCTAAAAGGTGCTTAAGAAGAAAAAAGAGAGAAAAATATTTTATGAAGGAAATGTGTAATATATTATTGGAACAAACGAATAAAATATCTATTAAACTATAAATAATGGCTTATAATTAAGGATTAAAAAAAAAGAGTCTAAATGACTTATAAATAGGGAGGGAGAGAGAGAGAGAGTACTTGCAGTAGTTCTTTCTCCCTAAAAAATTAATACTCCTTCCAAAGCATTACACATAATTCACTAAAAGAAATCTTTGATTTTCTAGTAGTTAAAATTTGAGATTTCTGGTGGTTTTGATTGCCAGAATACACATTTTTCAGCACTCTAGACAGTGTGAGAGAGTGGAGGGTTGGCCTGTGATTTTCTAATAGGTTAATCCAACAGCTTGATTATTATTATTTTCATGAAAAATTATTACTAATTCTAACTAAAAAAAAAAAAGAAAGGAATTAATTGCAAATTAACTAATAGTCTCCATCTCCTAAAAACACTTAGCATTTTTTAATGTTATATGAAAGATGCCGTTGTTTCAAAAATTGCGGCAACAACATGTTCTTGAAGGTCATCAAGTTTAAGGAAAAAGATCACAATATTATGTCCATCCATAACCTAATCTCTAGAAATAGATCACTTGTACTATATATGCGATATTTAGTCCAAGTTGCACTTAAAAGAATTCAAGAAATTGAACATTTCTAGCCAATCAATTTCAATGACCATAGCCATAGTTTTTTTTTTTCTTGCCCTTTTGTGACTTTCTCGACATTGAATTAACCAATCTTCCTTTCATTGGTGGGATTCCCTCATTCCATTGCAAAAGCCATCTTTCAACGATTAATTAAATTATCATTGTATTTTTAATCGAAACTACCATGTGTATTAGTTGGCAAAACAGAGAAAACGGGGAGATCGTAAAATTCACATTGTAATTGTTTAAAATTTAATATCTCATTTAAAAAATTATTAAAATTACACTAATAAATAGATATTATTATATTAAAACTAAATTAAATCATTTTTTTATTCAAATTTCCGTACTCATGAAGTAGTACTAAATGGAAGAAGTTCATTAGTGGTTTTAATCAAGTGTGTTACCAAGAACTTATCTTATAAATATATATAAATATACATATATATATATATATTTATTTATTTATTTTATACTAACTCAATCTTTTCTAAATATCTATGATTAAAAATTTTGTCTAAATAAATTTTTCAATACACATCTCATTATACGAGCACGCCTCATTATAAATTTTTCAGTTTGACCATTCAACTTTAAAACGTGTCAATTTAACGATTTAACTTTGTAGAATTGAATAATTTAACCATTCAACTTTGTGAGTTTTGTCAGTTTAGTCATTCAATTTTTTGAATTTTGTCAATTTAGCCAATTTAACTTTGTGAAAATTTTCAAAGGATTTAACCTTATAATGGTTGATTTGTCAAATTCACAAAGTCGATTGATCAAATTGAGACGTTTGAAAGTTGAATGTCCAAAATGAAAAAAATATACAACTTTAGTGGTCACATTAGCAATTATGCCGTAAAGTTTTTCCTTTTCTTTTTCTTGTATGGACTATTTAGAAGTTAAAGTTGCGTTATTATTTATTGCATTAAATAACTATGATCTATTGTTTTCAAATAGAGACATGATCAAAAGAAAAATATGCCCATGAAAGGCAACATATTTGGGACTCGTCAAGGAACTAATTGAGGAGACAAAAGCAAAAAAGATGATCTTTTTTTTTTCTTTTTCTTTTTTCTTATGATAAATCAGCATTACATTCAATATCATACCTCACAATCAAGTAATAAATGTTTTCAAGGAAATACAAATTTTACAAAAAGAAAAGGAAGAAAAAGGTCTTTATCCAATCAAATAACACCAAAAAAAGAAATCTAAAGATTTTCATAGTCATTAATATTTCCTAAATACGTGTTTAGATCAAAATTTCTTTGGGTTTCTATTTTAGTGATACAATCATCTATTTGTCTCATTTGATCATACTCTGTCAATATCTATATAAATATAATCACATGACTTGGGACAAGTAGTAAGTGACTTTTTAATGTTTGGAATAGATCATGAGTTTGACTATTTCTTGAAGCATCATGTTAAAAAAGTCAAACACGACTGTCCGGATTATATATATATATATATATATATATATATATATTTCTAGACTCTATTTAAATTTAATTTTCTATTTTGGCGTTTTCAACATTTATTGTTTGCGATAATAAATATTACAAGAAATTTATTTGTGAAGTTTCATATATATATATATATATATATATAAACTTTATTTATTATTTAAAAGATAGATGAACAATTAATGTAACTTTACCTTTTCTTTTAGTAGATTAGCATAGATGCCTAAATTAGGTAATATTCGAACCACAAAACCTAAGTGGCAACGGCATTGGTTAGGCGGACTTCCAGTGAAGTATTTTCTCTGTTTGTTTTGAATTATTTGTTATTAAAATCTTCAGTGAATTATTAAAATAACTCATTTAATTAATAACTTCTGAGTTTTTCTTTCTTTCTTTTTTCCAACAACACATCAATTGAAATAGTACTAGAATGAGGAGGCAGGGTTACTCAAGAATATATAATTTTTTTAATAAAGAACATTTAAATTTAAATGAAACGGAATAAAAAAACATTATTTTTAATTTTTATAATAATGTCACTAATATTTTAACTGTTCAAGATTTTTAATTGTAAATGTTTGTATTAAATCTAATAAATAAATATAGGAATTTAGAACTTGTCAATTACTGAATCTACTTGACACTTTGGTCGATGTGAGTGGATCCAGGTGCATCAGTTTGGGCCTAATCAATCCAGAATAGGATATGCATATCACCAATTACAATATTCAATCAATTCCACTTCTTTGTTAATTTAAAAAGAATCAAACTCGAGGGTTCACGAAAACTATACGTAGTAATATATAAATATATATTTTTTGAAGTTCGAAAAAGATTTACTCCATCTAAGAAATCAAAATTATTTTTTAGAAAAATCGACATTTAATTTCAAAATTATAAAATAAAAATGAGGACATTCATATTCACACACCGAAAACATTATTATTATGATTATTATTATTATTATTATTTCCGGTTACCTAATCCTCCTTATATCCCTTCCCTTGAAGATAAATAATGACACCCCACCTATCGAACTCGAGACTTCTCGATTTCAAATATTTCTATCTATCACTAAGCTAATAAGATTTGACACACCGAAAAGATTAAGGTGCGATCAAATCCTATTGACGAGAAAAAATAGAAAGAAAGAAAGAAAAAAGAAACATTCTAAATAAGATAACCCAAAAGCCACATATGTCAAATTATATAAATGATTTGATTGATTTGTAGAATATTTTTAGGTTCTCTTTCTGGCTTCCTTTTTAGCGTCTCCAGAATTGCCATATAATTGGCATGAGCATACGTGTTATGTTAAAATAATTATTTTGATCTGATTACTTCGATGATTGTATAAAATAAAAGATGTGTCTATACATGACTCAATAATTATTTAAATATGTAAAAATATAATTATATTTGATCGTTTCCCCCTCATAGACTTGGATATATTACATACAACACATCATAAAAATAATAAAACATTAATCCAAAATAGAAATTAATGCTAATTCATTTGATTTTAGATCTTCTAGTACACTTTTATATGATACAACAATAAAAAATTTTCATATTCCCTTGAGTTAGTTCCATCAAATCAAGGAATGGCATCAAATTTTCATTAAAAAGAAGAGAAAAAAAACCCCACATATTAGGAACACAAACAAAAATCTTATTCCTATTAAAAAAAAGAAAAAGAAATGAAAATTATCAACAAACCTTACAAATGATTGATCTGAATATCATACTTTAGTGTTCTTTTTTTACATCATAAATACCCCCCCGTTTTTTTTTGGGAATTATGAGGTAGCAAAATGTCTTTATCTAATCAAGCATGCCACCCGGCGTGTATAAATGAAGTAAGAAGAATGTCTTTCCGTAAAGGAGGTGCATAAAATATTTATTTTACGTGATGATGGATCAATTATTGAGATTTCACATTAATTTTTTGCCATGCAAATGGCAGCTACCCTTTTGTGACAGCATCACACCACCACCCAGTTTCTGTCTTACGTTTTATGCTGAGACACCACTAATTTTGGATCCGGATCTTTCGTTACGCAAATGTCGTGTGACACTCTATGTTATATTAATAAAATAATAATAAAAATTTTATACGAATCATTAGTTATTATCTTTTATTATATTTTAATATTAAAATTTAAAAAGATAAACTAAACTTTGAAATCATATCTTTTTAGGGACTCATTAAATATGTAACAGGAGATCATGAATCCTAATTTTGGGTTATGTTTCTTTTTAGAGATATACTGTCAATTGATTGATTCTTTATTTTATTTTTCAAATTTCAACCCTAATAATAGAAACAATCGTAATTAATTTGGTCCTTTAATACTCGAGCAAATCTCTAATATGGAGGGTAGGACTTATAGCAATTAACAAGTCTCTTATTATCCAACAATAAGAAATAGTCAAAGATTGCTAATTCTTTCCTAGTTCGAGTTTCATAGGCATGTAACCTTACATTAAAAACTTTCTTAATTATTATTATTAAAAAAGAGATGGGGAAAAAAATAGAAAAAGAAAAACTCTTCAATGATTAGTGAATCCGAGAGAGGAGGTTAGGGTTTTATGGGCTTGTGGTTGTGGAGCCCAATAACAAGATATAATAAAAATAGAGAATACATCCATAAAATGTTGCCAATAATGAGCAAACTAACATGAGCAGCCAACTTTATTTCTCTTGCACTCGTCACTTTCTAATCAATTTCCCGTCTTTATTCGCTGAAATATGAAGTTTAATCAAAGAGGCATGATTTGAAAGGCTATGTGTGTATACAAACAAACGAATAAAAATACTATAAGTTTACTTTAGTTTGATCATGCGAATTTACTTATATACTATAGTAATCAACTACACTTGAAATCAAGATATCTCGAGTTCAAAAATCCGGTAAGAATAAATAGGAAATTACTACTAATCTTCAGAAGTGAGGATATAGGGAGAGTTAAGGAAGAAATGCATAAAAAAGAAAAAAAAGTGTGCCAATGTAATTTATAACACACACACATATAATTTATCAAATTTTAAAATTTCTGAGAAAGTCTTATGGAAGCATACATAGTAGATTAAAATAAGGTACATAAATGCTTCATTCATTTTTTTTTTTTTATAATTGTTTATTAAATTTTCTAGAAATCCAATTAAGGTTTGAGACTACTTTCTATTGTGCATTACTGAAATTCCCAAGTAAAAAGCATGGGCCCATCACACTTTTAATATTGGGCTCTCTTCGGGTTATATTTATTAGAGCTAGACGGGTAAGTTGGGCCTTCGTTTGATCACCGCTTCATTTTCATGTTGAAGACCTTCGTGATGATAGTTGTAATCGTTGCGTCACGTTAAAGGTTTCCATCTTAAAATGGCTCCTTTGTATACCATTGAATTAATGTTTCTATTTTTAAATTGTTAAGTTAAACCGATGAATCTGTTTTCTTAAAATATATACTTTTCAATTTAAAATTCCAAACTATCTTAATTTAATTTAAAAGATTTACCTTGATGATTCTCGGTTCTCACTACCAGTCTTATGAAGCAACGTATTCCCATGGTTTTTATTTCTAAATGACATGGTCAATACTGTGACGTGATTATCTGAATAATCAGTAGGTCATTTGCACTCATGGACTGTATTTAGATGTGCAAAGATTATGAATGACAAAACAAGAAAAGTGACTGGAAACAACCTATAGTTAAGGACATAATTAGGGATATAAATCATTTTATTTAATTTTTCTTGTTATTAATTATAAGTCATTGTCGTTAGTTAATTAGATAAAGTATTATATAGTCAGCCAAACTGTTAGTTCACTTAAATCTAGCTGAAGTGAGTCCGTTAGGTATGGATAAAGGGCATAGAGAAAATGTTTCTCTAAACTAGATATATAAGCAATATAATCTGCCAAAACTAGATTAAATCAAAGAATGAAGAAGTAAAAGTAGGAATTTCTTTCCTTTTTTCATGTAATTTTTTTAATGGTGTATACCTTCATTATCTTTGATCAATCAACTGATGCACCTAAAACGCTTACAACAATTCCAGCAGGAACAACATCCTCAAGCGTTGCATCATGTGCAGATGTGTCTTGCTGCTGGGCCATCTGACAGCTGAGTGTGTCTTTGGTTGCCTCATTATCCTTCCGGTAGTAGGCAGAATCAATTCCCGGAAAAGATCAAAATTTGTAATCATAATAAGATTCTAAAGTAATTCATTATCCGGTAAAGACTAATACAACTCGGATTTCAGATGAACAATAGGCAAAACAGGCTATTACCAGTAAAAACGCTACAACTTCATAACCATCATTATAGCGATGGAGTTACATGCTGTAGACAGAAGGAGGACTCAGAGAAAATAAACAGCAGCCTAACACAAAATCCTTGTATTGATATGTGATGCTGCGACATAGATTTCACCCCAACTCAAAAAAGAAAAAGAAAAGCACAAGGCTCCTCAAATAATGGGGTTCTGTAAATGAACAGATAGTTTGTTAATCAATTTTTTTTCTGTGACTTAGAGAGGCCTGATAATGAAGTGGGATTAGCATTAAAAATCACGGCAGCACTCAAATATCTAGTGATTAGAAAATCCCTAATGTACCACAACAAAGAAAAGGGAACAAAAGCCCAAAAGACAACACAGAGCAGATTGCGTCAAATGCTTTTACAAAAGCAAGGCTATGCCATAATGCCAAGGAAATCCTTTTTCATCCATGACGTTTGAGACACCATCCTATCTGTCCCATGAAGATAATTCAGGTTTCCTTTTTCTTTTGTCTCACATTATAGTCTAGTTTCTTTAAACATCTATTAAAAGGCAGTAATAAAGTTACCTTCCCACTGAATTTGTTCTCAGCTTTCTAACAAGCCTCACATGAATCTTGCAGAGTGCCTTTCTAAGTCTGTAAGGTACATGAATAACAACAGCTTTCCATTTTGCAGATACATCACTTTAACTGCAGTAATGAAACACCAAAACAACATTTTTAGACCCATTCAAGTTCAAGGTAAATCCTCCAAAAAAGAAAGTATCATTAGCCATTCTTACACTGCTGAATTGATGAAAAGGTAATTCAAGTCACTGTTAAGCTCCAGGTTGGTGTTTCCAAATCATACAAAGACTGCAGAGAAAATCATCTGGATTCTAATGCAAGTGAGCAAGAAGACAAACAGCCATCTCTGTGACAAGACATCAAGAATTAATCTGAGTCACAGTCTCTTCAAATTCTGTTGGCTCAGCATAGTTGTCCTTGTGAATTTTTCACAGTGCCATATACATTTTCACAAATCTGTTTAAAGTGCCAATTTAGAATAAGTGTGTCAAAGATAAATTTTAACAGAAGCAAAACTGCAGACAGATTCAGAGTGTCATTATCACAACAAAGACTAGGCACATAGGGAAAGGAATTCCAGCAATGTTCCTTTCGAAATTTTGTGGAATTCAAACCAAGGGAGAAATTCACAAATAATACGACCATAGAAAATCTGAAGAACCAAAGTAGAAACTACAAGTTCATACACATGAATACAATAAGAAAATGTATTGTAATTCGTTCATATTTCCAATATAATCTTAATATAACATGAGAATCAAAACATTGCAGAAAGCATCAACATGCATAAGCCAGCAGCCCAAAGCCTAGTCCCTTAACTGTGCAATGCTCTAATCACATTAGTCTAACTACAAAAGATAAAACTAAACCTGAAAATGATGTACTACACAATAGAAAAATCAAAGGAAAAGTACAAAAGAAGGCAGCAGATATATGGAAAAAAAAAAACACACATACACGCACAATGTCTGAGTTCTTTAATGCAATAGCTGAAAAATTAAAGAGAAGATATTGATTCTCATAAAACTATATGCTCCATTTTTAGCAACATGACCAAAAAAGTTCTCAGCAATCAAAAACAATTATGCCTCCTTTGATAGAATTAAAATCTTAGCAATGCAATGATCCAAGATGCTGTAAAGGGTCTTCCTTTGAGATGAGCCTCATGACTGTGAAGGTGAATAAAAATTGAAATCTTAAAACTCGGCCCAGCCAGAAGTCGACAACGGCAGAGATTGAATCCAGTACCAGTAAGCGGGAACCCAAGGTTGCGGTGGCGAAGAGTCCACATTGGAGGTTGAACGGGCGCTCAGTCGCGGCCTCTTCAGAGGCAAATGATAGAATCGAACAGTCATAAGGTAACATTTTGGTGGTCGTGGAACGGATGAGGATAGGACACCTAGCAAAATTAGAGTGGTTGAATCGCCGGGAAATGTTAGGGATTTCGAGTAGGGGCTTTCCAAGGCTAAAACCCGAGTGGTTTATCATCGACAAGGAGAAGAACAGTCAAAAAAGAATAATTTAAATTAGGTATTTTAAGATAATAAATTAAATTAAAATTATGAAAAAGATGAGTACAGCGATTGGATAAAAGGAAGATTATAAATAAAACGAATAATAATTGCCTTGAAGCTATAATTTAAAGGGAAATTTATATAATTTAATTTAGAAGGAAATACAAATTTTTTAATGTGAAAAATTACAAGGGCATTGTGTAATGAGCACAATATCTTTTGGACCAGTAAAAATTTTTTTATGATCCCCTATGAGTTATTCGGACAGCTGTTCCTAACTTCTAGTAATAACTAATAAGTATAGAAAAGAAAATTTCTTTCCCGCCCAAGATAACGGTTCAGAGCGAGAAACTCAGTCGGTTTCTCTCCCACACACCATACCGAAGCTATGGCTTCAGAAATCACCAACAGAAACCAGTCCTACATCGAAATCAGCCTACCGCCACCACTGCCTGGGCCAGCGCTGCGGTCTGTTTCACTACCGGCTCCACCACATGAACAGCCGAGATTTTCCATGGATATCATTGCTGCTGCAGAGTTGAAGGTCGAGAAAGTGCCATTCCCTTTCTTCAGACCGATAAGGCAAAGAGGCGATGATATTTGGGTTATTTCTTTGTTTGTGATTCTCCATTTGTCTGTCTTTACTGCTACTATGATTGTAAACGATTGTTGGAGAAATTCTCATGGTCAATGTGCTCTCGGATCACTTGGGAAATTGTCTTTTCAGCCGCTCTCTGAGAATCCTCTTCTTGGCCCCTCGGCCTCTGCGTGAGTCTCTTTCTGAAGATTTTGATTTTGATGTATTACTGTATTATTTCTAGGTTACGATATGTTTTTGGACATGTTGCTAATTTTCATTTTTTTGGTTTTGTATCAAATGGATTGCGTGATTTCATGAGGTTTAGGGTTTTGTTGGGGGAATTATCTTTTGCTTAATTAAACTTCTTTTCAAAATAACTTTCGAAATATGGAATTCTGTGCTCCTCTAGAAACTCTGTTAGCTTCCGGTTTGTTTCCTCCCGAATGTTTCTGATCAATCATATAGCTAACTGAAAAATTTTAAGCAAATAGCTTTGGTTTCCTTGATTATTTAGCTTTTATCTGTAAAAGGCAAAGAAACTTAAATAATTATGTAATACTTTCTCTGTTTGGATGGCAATAAGTTGGATTCTTTTTGGTAAGTTTGTCTGTTGGAAATGAGGATTCATTTTGGCATGACTTTTTCTGATTTTCTTTATTCTATTATTCCATCATTTATTTATAGTATTTCACTGTAATCGTAATCTCTATTTATTTAATTTCTGAGGCTGAAAAGAATTACATGGAGCAGAACTCTTGCAATAAGTTTGAAAAGTGCATCTTCAATGCCTATTTATGTGAGATATTATGGTTGATTGTCTTTTTCTCTTGCCTGATGCCTTCATCTTTGTGAATGATAATTAGGTAAAAATGATCTCAACCAAACCTTTTGCATAGTGATTGTTATGGTACAGGTGCTTCTCCCCCTGCTAAGTTAAACCAAACATTGGCTAGTTTTCTGGTTGTTTGTTCCAGGAACAGGATATCATTTAGCTAGATATCCATTCCTTTTCTATTCTAAGTTAAAGCTGTAAAATATTCTGTAAAGCAATTTTCCAAGTAAAAGAGTCACACTTAAACTTGTCTGTACTTTCATCTTTCACATTCCAGTAATTCATTATCATCTAATCAGTACTCTATTGGTTTTACAATCGACTTAATGGATTAGTTTAATTTGTTCCCTGATGGAAGTCTTCTGATCTTGCCTATGAAATACACCTAGTTCTCTGTTTTCTCCAATTCAAGTTATCCGGTGTCATTCAATTTGAGAAACTTTTGTTTCTGATGTAATTGTGGTTAAAGAAAATATATTGTTCCTGGTGGCTGAAGGCTGAAGTGGCTCCATGTGATCTGCTTTTGCTTGATAAATTAAATCTTTCGAAGCCAATAGTATTCCAGTCTACTAAGTGACATCTAGTTGACTTGTAGAATATTTCTGTCCTAGCCTAGTTCCTAGTTAGCATGTTTACTAGTTTTGAATTAAGCTTATGTAGCTTGTTCTCATTCATTAAGTGTCTACTTGATTTCTTGTGAAGTTTATAGAAAAAGTTAAGACCTGATTTGAGTTCTGCTGCCAACTAGAAACTGATTGATAACTTTTAGAGTGAGATATGTTAAATGTAAGAGATTTTTTGCACAATTTGAAGAATTTTTTTTCCTAATATGTGCTTGAAGACCTCTACGTAATTTTATTTGTCAGAGAAATAATGCACAAGTTTACTCTTCTTTTTCTTTGATAAAATAAGTTAGTCTTGATAAATGGTTCCAAGCATTTCTAGCCTGCAATTAAATGTAATACTCTCTTTATCCGCAATTGAATGTACTATTTTGATTTTGAGATGTCCTGAATTAAATTCCCATTTTCCTAAAATAAGCATATTTTCAATTTTAAATCTCATTAACAACCACTTTAATTTGAGGATTGACATTCTACCATGTCCTGAATTTAAGGACACCCCACTAACTACATGAATTACAGTGGGCACTAATTACAAAGGTAATTTAGTAATTTAAATTAAAGTTCAATACACTAGTTCAGGAGAAGATAATTTTCTTTTGTTACAGCTTACATACAACTTGACAAGGAGTAAGCACATTTAGCTTGCTTGCTTTGTTAAAACATTTCCAAGTTAATACATGAACTTTGAGGAATATGAATATTCTAGATGATTCCAGATGTTGTTGAAGTGTGACTATATTCAGTTGATTATTACACATTTCTTGTTGCAGATTGGATGAAATGGGAGCTCTTCGGAAGAGTCTTCTTACAGAACATCATAAACTCTGGCTTATCTTTACAAGTCCATGGCTTCATGGAGGGTTGTTTCACCTTGTCATTAATCTCTTTAGTTTGATTTTTGTTGGAGTTCACTTAGAGCAAGAATTTGGACCATGTAAATTTTTTAACTCAAGTCCTTATTTCTTTGATTATTCACTTGAGTTGAAAAGGAATTTGTTATGGGCTAGTTTTACATCTGCTCCCATTTTGTTTCACAGTAAGGATTGGAATTATATATGTGTTCTCAGCCATTACGGGTAGTTTGGTTGCTACACCTTTTCTCCAAGATAGGCCATCTGTTGCTTCCTCTGGAGCATTATTTGGACTTCTTGGTACAATGCTATCTGCTCTTATCCAAAATTGGAAGATTTACAGCAAAAAGGTTTATATTCTTGGCTCAACAATTTCCTCTTTGTTGTTGACATCACAGCCATGTTTTGAATGACTTTGCTTGATGGCAGTTTGCAGCTATTGCGATTTTTGTAATCATCTTCATTTTTAATCTCATCCTGGGGTTGATGCCATATGTTAGCAACTTCTCAAATATTGGAGGATTCTTGGCTGGGTTTCTCCTTGGGTTTGTGCTGCTCTCTAAACCCCGGCTGAGGAAAGCAGCAGAAAATACAACTGGCTTCTTTGAATATGATGTCAAATGTGCAGCCAGAGCAAGATACAAGGTGGATAAGCCTGTCTTGAGGATTTTCTTTCTGGTTATGTTCAGTCTTCTGTAAGTTTGTTTTCCTTTTATCTTCACATCTCCACATACTATTCACTCACCTAAAAGTATGGTCTGTCATGTGTCTAAATGGTTCCTTGTCCATCTAAAGAGTTGCAGGATTTACTGTTGCAGTCATCCATGGCATAAACTTTAACAAGTATTGTAACTGGTGTATGTATCTTGATTGTGTCCACTCCAAATGGTGGAGCTGCAGTGACCAGACATCATCTTGCAAGGTATGTGTTTGATTCATAAATTATGTTTTGAAGTTAATTAAACCAGAGAAGTTATGTGATGAAAGAAAGTACAACAAATTCATAGATATAAAATCATTTTATGAAGGTAGTTTTGATTCCCGCCCTTTTCCTTCTGACTTTTGAGTGCATTGTAATTAGACTTAAATATGAGAGAATCAATTTCTCCTTTCTTTGGAGAAAGTTATGTCGTGATTGAATAGGGGCATCTGTTACCCTTTTTTGTTCTCCATGGTAAAATGTGGATAGAACTAGCTCCAGGAAATTCCCAAGCCCTTTTTTATTCAGAGAAATAAATTTAAACCGTATTGAAATATCCAATATTATAGAATACATGTGAGTTTGCAAAAATTGGTGTGAGTATTTCATGAACTTTGTGGATTTTATTTTACCACAATAAAATTCACAGTATTAACAGTTAATGCCTAGCCTGATGATAGACATGTAATTAGCATGTCAGATATCTTGGAGAAAAAACTTCAATAAACAGATATGGTAAAGTTTTAAGTTTCTAAAAATGATAACATCCTTAATAAAGAAAGCATTCCTTGCTACTAAGGTGGAGTTATTTCAAGGCATAAACAGTAGATGTCCACATGTTACTTGATCATAGCATATTACATTCTAAGGAGTTGCATAAAAGACCATCCTAACCTTTTTTTCATGCTGCCCCTTCAATGGGACTGTTTTATTCATTTTATTTTTACTTAGAGAATACAATTTTTTTTTGTCCACAAATAACAAGCCAAATGCATTTTCGTTTTTAATGAAATTTTACTGCAAACGGTCAAAATGTTGAAAATATGTGGAATGTCAACTCAATTTCATTTCAATGCAGGTCCTGGTAAGGGGTGAGCAATTAACATTGACTTGTTATGGCAGTGGCGAATTCAGAATTTTCCCATTCACAGACATTTCACAGGCCAGAATTGATGACCTCTGTTATCTGTTCTGCTCTTAAACCGTTATATGATTGGTGTAGTTTCCTCAACTTTGCCCCACTCTGTCTGTCTTAAGGATATCCACACCCTCGTTTCATGACTAATACCGACGGTGATTCATGAATAATCATGCAACATAGCTTGTGTACATAAGGAGGAAAACAAATATTGTATATAACTGTTTGGCAATTTGCTGTATGCTAGAGGAAGTTTATCCAGATGGGATGATGTTGAGGTTGAAAGGATGGTTGTCACACATATAATTAGTTTGTTGATTGTTGTCTTTAAATGTTTTTGAGATTTATTTTAGTTAAAACATAAAATTTGCTGGCGCCCATGGCCTAATGGATAAGGCGTCTGACTTCTAATCAGGCGATTGTGGGTTCGAGTCCCACTGGGCGTGTCTATGAAAGTATTATTTAACCTTTTCAAATGCAAAAGTTGCATTACAAGATTCTCTAATACAAAACCAAAATAAAATCCTCATTAACAATTGTATAGCTAGTCTAAATAAACCTTTGATTCCCCTTTTCCAATTCCAACTATACAGATCCCAAGATTAGCATTCAGTCTTTTTCATTTTTGCTGTCTAAATTGTGTATTAAATGCCAACCAAATACCAAACGCCATTCGAATGAAAGGCACCCCAAAAGAGGAAAATTCATTCTATCAATAACCAAATTCATGTGGACATTACAATTTTAATTTAGTTTTATCTCGTCATTACTATTTTTTTATGTTGTGAGTGATTGAATATGAGTGCAAGTTCAAGTGCATTTCATGCATATAAAAAATTAAATATATATTTTTTTAGAAAAAAGAAAAGAAAAGGAAAGAAAAAACCACCATGCCATGAATATAATAATGATAAAGTGATCTCCAAAGACAAACTTGATAAAAATTGATATAATGATAACCTCATTTCTATACATAGGATATGAATTGATAACCTCACTTCTATATACAGAATACGAATTCGATTTCATTAATTGTAAAATCCTTATTCGATGAAATTCACCATTTAATAATGATAAAGTGAAACCCACATTTCTTTTTATTGAGTAAGAGTCTCCGAATGGCAGACCTTTTTCGTTGTTCTTTCAAAGTTTTCTTAAGGCTAAAAAAGCAACACATCATGCAGCCTTGGCTAATGGGCTATTGACAGCCAAAGCCCCCAAAAAGATTTCATCTTTCTAAATAAATACATAGGGCCGCCGCGGCAGCCGCCGCCGTCCTCTTCCTGTCCCTTACTTTTTACAGCCCCAGCCACCGCCGCAATAGCAACCGGCATTCAATGGAATCTCAGTTTCACTGTTGGTTAAAATGTCTCTTTGTAGCTGACAGCGTCCACTACAATACATCCAAAAAGCACACAGACACACCTCACACAGTTACTATATTTCCTATCTTTACAATTATTTCTTCTTTATCGATGGCATGGAACCATTTTTTTTTTCTCTTTTTACTTTGAAATTAGATTATTCATTTAATTATAATAAATAAATATCTTTAAATTAAAAAAAAAAATTTAGCAGAAATTTAAATATGAATATTTCCATTTTATTAGAACATAAATATTTAATTCTAGATATTTTAAAATAAAAGTATTCAATTTAGAAATGAATTTATGAGTGCAGAGAAAAAAATTACTTCCATAATTTAATGGAGGACTCTGTTTTTTGCCCATTCTCTCTTTCCTTATTAGTTATAATCAAAATCTTAAAGCTATCTACTTATTGGTAAATATCAACATAGCTCAAACTATATTTCAAGTTCAACTGGACCATTTTAACCAGAAGGTGCTAATGAGTTGAACTTTTTTTTTAGTTTGACTCAAGTCCAGCTCGAATTGACCTACAATTGAGTTTGAACCACTTCAAGTTATGTTTGAAGCTTACAAGCTAGTTCGTGAGTCGGAATTTAATATTTATATAATATATTTTATATAATTCTATTTAAATTTTGAATAATTATATAGATATTTTAAAATAATCACTTTTGAATTTATATATATTTTTAAAAAAATTATATTAAAACAAATTTTAAAAAAATTTCAAGTAAAGTCGAGCCGAGCTCGAGTTCGATCTGTACATTTCGAGCTCGAGCTTGATTTTTTTGGTCCAGCTCAGTTCGGCTTGATTACACCCTTAATGTTAACTATAATTAGTTTAGTTAAGTACCTCTACTTTTGTCTATTCGGGACATCTTAATAGGTGGAGTGGTTAGCATGCAGATCATAGTTCTCGAGTTCGAATCCCACCAACACCCTCCTAAATAAGCAGAGTGTCAATGTGCGTGTGAATTGATCCAGACACTGCTAAAAGATATACATAAAAAATACATAGATTTTTTTTAAAAAATAGTACCTCTACTTTGCACTCTAATTAATTAGTAATTAGGACACTACTATCATATTGTGTTTGGATGCTAGTCTATTATTTGGCCATTTTATATCATTTAGTACGCAAATTATCAACTTTGAGTTAAATTTATCGAAGTATTTGTTTTCATGTTGCATAAAACTCAACTCAAACAATCATTAAAGTCCTTTAAATTTAAGATTATCTTTGTATAAATTAATCAATACATGTTTCTCGAATATTTTCATCCATTTATATCTCTAATTAGTCTTCAAATTACCAATCGACTTGTGCGAAACCAAGAAGTTTCTTAAAATTCACCTTTTAAACTTCATTAATCAAGCACTTAATTGCCTATTAAATATTATAATAGCATTATTATTACCCTCAAACACCACCACATGGTTGTAACCCTAACTAGTCCTTCAATTGTAAGCATTATTATTGGCATCTTTATATCAAGAAAACACAAATAGTTCGAAACATGTTTGACATTTATGAAAACATTCCCAATCCACACGATAGGCATAGGGTTGGTGGTATCCCTATCCCTAACCACCTCATAGTTTCTTTTTTGTGTGATCAATTTCGTCGGCGAGGAACTATTTGAACATACACACGTGTGTGGACATTCCTCTAGGATCTTTTTGGATATGAAGAAACAATGCTAAGAAATTATGGCAACAAAATTCTTTCCCCGAAATTAATTGCATGATTGATAGATCAAGTTGAAGAAGAGGAAAACGACCATAGAGCCTGTTCCTCCTCTTTTACTATATGTCTAAGTAGTTGAGTTGTTTTGAAGCTTTCTTAATCAAGATAAACAATTCTTGAATAGTTTTCAAAGGTTCTATTCCCCTCCTCCAAATATTAATTCTTTTGATCATATATACCAAAAAGGAAATTATAATTTTCCAAATAATAGATTTTATTTGAATAAGGTTTTTTTTTTTTTTGAAAAAAAAAATAGAATTCTAAACTAGTTTTCATTAAAATTGTAATTCTATACTATTAATTATGGTGTTCAAAATTACTCTAATTTCTCCTTTCTCTCTCTCTCCCAGTTTTATTTTAATTGTCTTTCTTTTTCTTAATTAGTAATGTATATACTTTGATGAAAATTAAATTTTAGTGGGCATTTTTGAGAGGACAATTATTATCTAAAATGAATAGGAGAAAAAAAAAAAATCTAAAGATTCAAATACCATTGTGACAACCATAATATGCTGGATTTGGCACAACAATAACTTCAAATTCTATGAAAATGTCAAAATTGCCCCTATAGAGTATAGCATACCATAGGTCTCACTTTACTAGAGAAGAGAACTCACATAGCCACTTGTGGTTCATAAATTGGTATAGCAAAAGAGGGTATGAGATGATAAAGAAATTTGTCCAAGTACTTTTGGGAAGGAGTTCCCTCTTTTACGGATGGAAGAGGAATTCAAGACTCAAGAAGAGGCATCCATACATAGTGGGAAGTGAAATGGAATAGAACCTTTAGGTGGGGCTTTCCCTTCCTTGGTTCAATTGAAACCATAAGTGTAGGGTCAAGGAGAAATACATCTTTTCCTTCAAAATCTATGGGCAGTCAAGGAAAGAAAGGGTGATGGATGGAGGGTTGGTCAGGTTAGATAATTAACAAAATAAATAAATGGTGACCTTAAATAAATTGAGATTCTTGGGGGGTCCTTTTTTTTTTTTATCTTCTCCCATATAATCATTTCATTTCTTTTCCCACCTCCTTTGTTTCCTTTCTTTTCATAGGCTTGCATATGTTTAGAACTTGGTTGACCCTCATTCCACTTTCCTTCCCTTTTCTCCTCGTTCAACTTCTTAGGGAGATGTGCCAAACTTTGACCTTTCTTTAGGGGCAAATTTGAAAACTTATGAATTTTTTTCAGTCATATATTAATTAATATTTTTGCATGGTTGCGTTTCCTTTTTGACCCGCAATGAGTTTCACAGTTTGTAACTCATTCCTGCCAGCTAGGGGGGTAATTATGGGTTTGTCCCAATAGATTCATCCTCGTAAGGTTCTTATTCCTTATTATCCATCTACACATCTGAACAAACTTGAGATTTTCCGAATATGACCCCATGGTTACGAGATAAGATATATGTACACGTATTATTCAAATCTTGGGTTCGATTTGATTTTTTTACAAACTTAATTAAGATGTAAGTTTATAAGATTTATTCATTAATGATATTCATGTTTACCTCGTCAAAAAATGCATTATTATATTCTGAATCCTTAAAATAAAAATGAAAACGAAAGGGAAAAGAACCTACCTAGACATTAATGTGATGTCGTTGAAGATTTGATCTTAATTACTGAGTATTCTCTTAACTCCCCACGTAATACCCAAAAAAAGTTATATTAATGTTGCATATGCCCTAATAATCATTCATATATATTGTGCCCAAATGTTTAGTATTGTACCTTAAAGATAAAGCGTTCGGCTTTAATTGATTCCATTGCCATGCAATATTGCATCATATATCTTTCACAATTAAACACAAGAGACTTGGAGAGAATGAAAGAAGGGGTTTGAGTGGTCCCTTGGAATTCTCATTTAACTAACTATTTAATATTCTCATCAACTTGCCCCAAAGAATAGCCATATCAAAACAGCTCCATCCTTACCCTACCAAACCTAAACTCATTGCATACACCTACTCCCTCTTTCTCTTCCATGAAATTATATTCTATGATCTTCTCATATTGACCTATTCAAAAAATCAAGAAATATATTTAAAAGTTACTAATTTATCTTTCTATTAATATGATTAGTGGGGGTATCATTGAGTAAGTCGATGTAAATTCCTTGATTGTTAATGAAATTTTATATTAAAAATATATATTTTGATGAATGAGATGTTTAATTTTAGATAACCTGAAATAAAAATAAAAACATTTAAATTTGACCAATGAAAGTACATTTTTAACCTTTTTCTTTTTGTTTTTGGAAAATCTTACGTGGAGTTATATTTTGTGGTCCTAATTAGTCTACGCGACACGTATTGTTGCGAGATTCATCTTCTTCTCTAAAGTTTCGAGTTAAACATATTTCATGATGGAATTTTTATTTTTCAAAGGAATGAAATTGTGGTGCAAAAATGGTATTGTGCTTCGTATCATTTTCATATCCAAATGTGTCCATTAAAATCGAATAAGAAGGAAAGGAAAATATTTCCCCACTTTGACAAAATTGCCTTAACATTAATTGTCTCAAGAATTGATGTTAGAACTTATAAGCAACACATAATAATAATCTTACTAATCATCCTATGGTAAAGCTCATTTTAACTAATTAATCAATGACCATCTTATTTATCCCTTTTTAAATGGCTATTTTTTATTTGTTTTTTAAGAAAGATAGTTTTACTTGGTTGACTAGATGTCAATCTACGTACTCAGTCATGAACCATAATTTGGTATAGTTTTTTTTTTTTTTTAATTGAAAAGAACAATACATTGAGTAATTTTATTATTTTATATGTGTCGTAAAAATTTAATAAATTTTTAATACTCATAAAAATAACAAATCTATTAATATATGGAAAATAAAAAAGCGTACAGGAGATAATTTTCAACCCCAAATATATAATATAGTAGTAATTTTCAACAGAAGTAGCAATAATTACTCTTTATTTACATTAGAGGTACAAGTTTCGCAATCCAATCAAATCCATATCATATGTTTAACTACTCCCCTGTATACGTAGATTTGTCCAAGTAAAGGTATTTAACTCCTTACCAATCTTCTAAGTACACTTTTATGTGATACATTAATTATTTGTATTGTATACTTACCACTCTATCCATTGGAATGTTTTCAAAGAAACAATATGATGTTGTTTACAAATGATCCGTATTTAATTCTTGGTAAATTGAGAGTTGTACTCCCTTCGTTTTTTGTCCTTTTTTTTATATATAAAGTATACAAATTAATGCATACCTCTAACCATAAATAATACCTTCATGAATTTTAATTATAGTATTGAATTTTTTCCATTAAATAGTGTATCCTTGGGAAATAGAATATGTTCCTGGGAGAGAATATCAAGTGATTTTTATTTTAAAATAAATAATTTTCCTTAAAGAGACATCTATTTTGAAAGAAAAGAAACTATATTTTCTCTTTCCAAAGTTAAATGTCTTTATTTTTATTGTCTCATTTCTAAAAATAAGTAAATGTTTTACATAAAATGTCATTAATCACCTCCTTAATTAAAGGATTTGCATTCACTGACCAAAGGTTCCACCGCCATTTATGTTAAATATTTTACGGAGTTTTACTTAATTATTGTGGAGACAGGAGAAGAGCTGCAAGACTTAAAGAGGGGAAGGAACGATCTGCTCCCCAACTAGACGTGGCTGGTCTGCCAAGCCAAGCAAGAGATGAAAGCGGGCGCCCATATCAATAAGCCTCAAATAATGGACCATTCCCTTATTCACTTTCCAATGAAATCTCAAAAGACCAACATCCTCTCAAAATGTCCCATTCTCCAAAACCCCACGAGCACTCCCTTCACTTACTTATACACTAATCTAAATAAACAAACATCAACCCTTAATATTATAAAGATTTCTTGGTCCCCCCATCCAATACATACACTGCCTCCCCTTCATATATTTGTTTTATATTAATGGTGACATTTTGATGCTTATCAGCCTATTAAGAAAACAGATTAGTTTTATTATTAGTAAAAAATAAAAAATGAGATACAGTAACATTAGAACATATGATTTTTTTTTCCTAAAAAAAAAAAATTACCATTTAAGTATTTCTTTTCCTAAACGTAAATTGTCAATTTTTTTTTTTTGCATATTAAAGCTTATAATTGAAAGATGAGACTTGTAATGTAATATATTGTTTTACATTACGATATGTATTCTCCTGATATTATTGATAAAGATAGATTTAAGTACATAAATTTGAAATATTTATTTTAACATATAGTTATAAAAATTATCAAGTGGTTGACCATATCTGCCAGAGATATAGTCGCATTACCTTTTTTTTTAAAAAAAAAAATAAAATTACATTCCATTAAATTCTTGAAAGCTTCGGGTAAAAAAGGCTTCTATATATATTTAGTCATTGCAGTATTTGGTCGGGTTTGTGCATGAAAAAATCAGCACTAAGTTGTGGGAAATTACACTAAGGAAAAATGTCAAACACATTCATGCAATGTGGGAATTGGACCCATAAGATGATTGATGGATGCTAAGGGCCACTACTGAAATGGTATTCCTCATGTGAAATTGTTCATTGTAAGGTCTAGAGGGAGCCATCATACAACGTACGACCCGATATAAATATATAAGGGAAGGAATAATAAAGAAAAGAGGGTTAATTTAGCATTAAAATAATAATAATAATAATAAAATCTAAACAAGAAATTTGTGCCTGCTCGGTTGAATGGCCTAAAAAGACTGATTTAATTCTTTTTTTTTTTTTGCATAATACTAGAAAGGTACCTACTTAACACAAATACGAAGAACCCCATCATCTCAATCTCTTTAGAAAACATCAAACAAAAGGAAGTTAGTATATGTATATCTAGGAGAAACAAAACCCCACAAATTTCAATGGAAATAGATGGGAAGGTAGTAAAGGGAGCAAGGTCAGTTGCTCGAGGAAGAAAAAGAGGAGAGAAGAAGCCAAGGAATGCACTAAAATCAAAAGGGGGAAAGGATATGGTACTACTACAAGTATGAGAAGAGCAGAGCACCCCCCCAAATCCTTGGTCAAACATTTTCCTACAATCCAATGAACTCAATCTAGAACATTGCTATTCCCATTGTTTTTAAATACTAGTACTACCACAACAATCTTTTCACGGTGTAAGAGTATGATTGTGATGCACATTAATTAAGTATTTTAAAAATTGCAAAAAAAAAAAAAAAGGAACTTTAATTAATTAAGTATTTTAATTAACTGTTTCAAGGGGTTTTTGGGACTAAAGATAAAGGAGTAGTAGTACTTGTTATTTTTGGATATGAATAGTAATTCTCTGAATATTTACACCAACGTAAACATTAGAATATATATATATATATATATTTTTCTTTCATAAATCATCATTGATTTCAGAGTTTTAAATTAGTGGCCAGGAGTAGATTCTACTGCAACTTAGTAGTATTTCATAGACCTTAATCTTGACGATTTTGCAGTTCTACATTAATCCCATCGACAGCTAAAAAAGGCAAAGGTTCGAAAGCAAAATGAGGGAAAGAAGAAGAGAAAAAGGGAAAAATTGGAACAGAGCTCATGAGATTTCTATGTTTATGAAAATATGCTGCTTTTACTCATTTTTTTCTCTTTCTCTTTCTCTTTCTGTTTGGTTATTTCCTTTTCCTTTATTTGCTTTCCTTTCTGCCCATTTAACAATGAAAATGGCAGATTACCAATCATCCTTTCTCCTCCATAGGAAACACCCATCATTGCTCCCAACAATCCTTTTCAACCTTAGAAACCTGAGCTTCTAAGATATTCCCTCCTTCCATTCATTCCCTTTTTCTCCATTCTCAAACCAATTTAAATATCGCTCTCTTTTATAACCTTTTTCCTCTCCCTCTTCTCTCTCTTTCTCTTCCTCCTTCCTCCTCCTTAACTATCCTTTTCTCTTTTTTCTTTCTTCCTTCTTTCTTCTCTTTAGTTCCTTTCTTCCCTTTGTTGTTGCTGTTGTTATGAGATGGATCCTTCTCCCACCAACTCTGTCAATGGATTCTACTCTGTTCTGACTCGTGGAATTGATGATCTTGAACGCTACTTTTTGTCCAACAACTTCATGTCAATTCAATTCCTCCAAAGAGTTCTGACCCTTCTCAGATCATTCCATACTCAATTGACCCTTCTTGTGCAAAAGCTCCAGTTACCTGTTGGTGAAAAGTGGCTTGATGAGTACATGGATGAGAGCTCCAAGCTTTGGGATGCCTGCCATGTTCTCAAGTCTGGAATCTCTGGCATGGAGAATTATTACTCTGCTGGTTTGAATATTATTTCATCTCTTGATGGGCATCGCCATATAGGTCCTCAGCTAAACCGTCAGGTTGATAATTTCGAATCAAGAATAGTTCTGATTCTTGAGCATATGTTCCCCCTTTTTTTTCTTTTTTTTCCCCTTTCTTGATTGAAATTGACTTCTTGATTGAATTCTTGAAAAGGTTATCAGGGCAATAAGCGTCTGCAGAAGGGAAGCCATAGGGTTGGAGGAAGAGAACAGGGGTTTGATGGAAACAAGAATTGAACCGCTTTCATTGAGGTTTGATGAGAAAGTTTCAGTCGAATCAAAGCTGAATGGGTTCAATGGCTTCAGAGGAGTCCTGTATGCAATGAGAAATGTCAGTTCACTTTTGCTGATAATCTTGCTTTATGGGTTCTTGTACTGTTGGCCCGAGTCAAATTTCCTCAGAGGGGGGTACGAAGGGTGTTTGTTCTTCGGATCAGCTTTCATGATATCAACAGCAAGATTGCAGCAAAGAGTGGCAGATGAAATCAATAGGATTAACGGCAGACCCGGAGTCCTGCTATATGAGTTCAGAAGATCAAAGGCAGCCATGGAAGAACTGAGAGTGGAGCTTGAGAGAAGATGCTCACAAGGAGCTGTAGATTGGGAATCAGAAGTTGGGATCAGAGAAAGAGTGGAGAATTTGAAGGGTTGTTTTGGGGTTTTGAGATCTGGTACCGAGAATATCATTGGACAGCTTGATGATTTCTTTGATGAAATTGTTGAAGGAAGGAAGAAGCTTTTGGACTTCTGTAGTCACAGGTAGAGAGACTGACAGAACCTCACCTTTAGAAAGAGGAAAAAAAAAAAAAAGGGAAAAAGAAAATGAATATGAAGAAAAAGGATTTAAAAACGGGAAAAAAAAAAAAAGGGAATACAAGTAGGAAGAAAAGTTAGTTGGTTGGTTGTACCTTTTTTATGTTCATTTTCTTGTTCCATCTTTCATTTGTTTAATCTCTGTATTTCCCTAACCCTTTTTTTACCCCCCACTCCACAACCAAATTCCTCCTAAGTCCCTCTTCTGGATTCTTTGTATTTAGAGATATTTTCTCTTTCTTTGTAAAGAACCCAAAGAGGAAAATTTTGAAGGCAAAAAAGATAAAATTGTGACATATGGTTTCCAGATAACCATTAGGTGTGCTGTTTAAAATTGATTGATTAGAACCCAGTGGTCATGAAAAAGCTTGAAAGATGGTGAATAGCGAAGGGCTTCAGTTACTTATTTTTATTTTTTTTAATTTTATCTCCTACCCATATCCTTTGGTAGGCATGACAGGACTGTAAGTGGCAGCTGTAATGCAAGAAGAAACAAAAGGGGAGATTTGATTTGAGAAAGGAATGGCAGTTTCTTGTTACTCTAAACAGCAGGGAGACAACAAGGGTCAAATAGTATTTTAATTTCAATTCAATTAATATTTAATTTTGTGAAATATTTTACTAAGATTCAATGTCTGTTGTTGATTCTTGTCTTGAATTCTCTTATATTTGGTAAGAGCAATTTGTCTTGAAGAAGTGTAATGAGATGATAATAGTATTGGTGAGGTGAGAGGGAGAGATACTGTTGGCCTTTTATAATTGACAATGATGAAGAGAGTGCTCCTTAATGCTATGGTAGAAGTATTGTAGTAAATGAGCAATGATTCCCAATGGCAGAGCAGAAATGATGGAAACAGTAGAGATGGAGAGAGGGTTTTAGGACAGCAGAGAAATGGCTGTTAAGATTCTTTGGGTTGGCTTTTTAATCTCAAAAGGGGTGTGTGTTTTTGAGCTCTTCAGAACAGAAGCTTTTGTCTGATTCAGTTCCCCTTGGAAAGCAAAGGGAGTTGATTATGAAAGCTTCTCAAATCACCTCTCCCTAACCTGACATGTCTACACTATCTTTCCCTTTCTCAAAGATACTCCTCCATGCACACACACACACACTTTCACTCTTAGTCATTTTTTTATATATAAATATTTTATTTTTTTTATTGTCTTGAATTTGAATTAAATTTTAATGAGTCTCGATAATCATATTCTTTTGTTATAATCATAAATATTATTTTGCAGTTATTTTTTTTCTCGTTGTGAATAAGTAAATGATGTGTGATATATTGATTTCGCATTAAGATATTATATGCAGTTTTTAATTTGAGAAATTCAATTTTGGTAACAAACAGGGGAGGGCTTGAGAATCAAATAACAGTGGGTATTGAGAAACAGTATATGAGAGTGCAAGTCATTTTCTGGACTGTTAAAGAAAGTCTGAATTTCTAAAAGTTTGATGATAACAATGGGTTTGGTAAATGGTAAGCAGTCCATCATTTAGGTGATTCACATCCATAAGTCATTAGTAATATTATTTTAGGATTTGAGTAAGTAGATTAAAATTTATTTTTAATTAAAAAATGGTGCATAAATATATATATATATTTATATGATGAGATGAGAGTGAACATAAAGGAACCTAAGGAAGATTTTGTTGTCTTTCAAAAGTTTCTTCCCCCTTTTGGGTGGGAAACAAGAAAGTAAATGAAATCTTCTAAAGAAAACAGAAAATTTTCTACTCCTTCTGACCGGATCTCATGCTTTTTGTCCCTTGCCGGAAATTCATGCGTTGCCTCCCTTAAAGGGTAACCATTATAAGTTTGATGTAATTATAAAATAAACACAAAAATAGTAAAAAAAGAAAGAAAAGAATTGCACAATCATTCATGGGAAATATATACTTTTTTTAATTAATAAAATGCAATCAAGAAAATAAAGATTAAGTGAATCTGGCAATCCTTATTTTACACTAAACTCATTTGTTTTTGCTGTTATGCCTTATAATAACAAGCGACTGGTTCACCTATAAATTAAAATGCTATTTCATCCATGGATTGGATTGGATTGGATCCATTCAATAGTATGTTACGTGAAGCCAGTTTCTGGATTTTGAACAAAACCCCTTGCAGATCCATCTCATGTTCTAACTAATTAGCATCTCGAAACTCCATCATTCTTTCCAGAAAAAGTACTTCAAATCTTGGCGTATCGGATCAGACCATTATTAAGGCTGGGATGCAATTTGTCTGGAAACAGTAGTTAGTGGGATGAGCAGGAAATAGCAGTGACCGGAAAAGATTGTCCACAAGTCATTAACCGACGGCCAACATAAATTCCCAGAGCCATACTGTAACAACATAGGGAAATAACCTCAGTCAAATGGGATGTTTAGCCCTATTCATGCTCAAGAATTAAACTGAAGCTCTGCCAACTCCTAATAATTAAACCCACACACACATATAAATATATACAGGAATTTTATTATATACATCTGTTTATGTGCATCTGTATTACACCATTAGTAAAACGATGTCGTTTCACTTTTATATATATATATACGGTTTTGCTAAGGCGGGCTCCGTGCTCCAACCGTTACCATAACGGAATTTTTGCTACAGTGCTCATGCAGCCAACCAAGCGGAGCAAAAATTCCGTTATAGTAACGGTTGGAGCGCGCATTAAGGCGGACTCCAGAGCGCACCTTAACAAATCCGTATATATATAAATTTACGGTTAAATTAATAAATATTTATATTATACATATTTTAAATAATAAATATATTCATAAATATATGATCCAATTCAATATGCATTGGATCGAATCATTGAAAATTAAAATATTAGATGAATTGAATGATTATTTTATTTTAACCAAACTAATATATTTAGCTGAATGAATGAAATTCATGTAACGTATATTATTTTCTATGTGTCCAAAGCACCTAGCAATTAATCTGAGCCATGATTCAAGTGGAATTTTCATTTGTATATCAAAAGATTAGAGCTATAAAAAAAAGCTGGGCCTTGGGATCGGCTCGATCCTAACCCACATTTTTTAAAGATTGGGTTTAAAAAATTTGATCCAAATTGTAATAAGGGTTTTTTAGTCGAACCCTTAAGAGTCGAGGGTCAACAAAGGATTAGAGAGTTCTAGGCTGATCCGATCCTTGGGACCAAAGATATTTTTTTAAAAAATTATCTTATAGTTTTTATTACCTATTTTATAGGGTTTAGTTGTCTCATGTTTGACTTCTTTTTTCTATTCTTAAAAAGAATCTTGGTTTCTTTTCTTACACACACTTACAATCCTAGTTTTTTTTAAAAAAATATTGTCATGAGGATTAAATATTAAAATTGAGTTTTTGTATATCATTTTCTACATTTTTCTCTAATTTTATATTTACCTTTTTATACTATTTTCTCTATTTTTTTAAAGTGATGTGAAAATTGAATTATTTTATTTTCAATATTTTTAAAATTGAAACAATATATAAAGGATTGAACCAGACCCGAACCTCTTGGGATTGACCATTTAAAAAATGAGATCGACTTATCCTGACCCTTTATATTTTTTTATCCTCGGGATTGAGATCGGGCTGAGCCCAATTGACAAGTCTACAAAATGTATTGTCTCTCTTAGGTGAATTTTGCTAAATTTTATATTTACAAATTAAGAACAAAATAATTCTTTTATTTAATATTTTTTTTATTGAATGTTAATATCAAATTTAGAGGAACTTTTGCAGCATAATAAAAAAAAAAAATTCACCTTGTAGTCTACTTCCCTTCTTTTCAAAATAAAACTTTGAAAAATTAGAATGTTTAAACAAAAACAGAATGAACTTATATCATTTAATATATATATATATATATTTATATATAAAAGAAATTTTATTGTAAAATTGAATTAATATGATTTTCATAATTTTAAATTAGTCAAAATAATAATCCGATCACTCCACACTTTTAATTTACAAATTCTAGTAGACCAAATTTATATTTCTAATATATTTCAATATATTTTTCCTGTCACCATTTGTTGTAATCTAATTTTCAACCCTAGTTTGACCCCTAGCGCGGCAAGCTTGACATGTTTCTTTTTTTTTTTTTTTAAATAAAGGAAAGGATTAACAAATTGACTACGCATTTCTTTGACTTTGACTTTCTTCTCTGTTTGGGTTCACATGTGCCGGAGAGGGTCAAATTAGGTGGACACTTCCAGATGTATTGTCTAGCGTCTTCTTCTTTTTCTTTTTTCATTAATAATAATAATAATAATAAGGTAATCTTACCAGAATAGAAAATCTTAGGAGGGTGGAATCTTGGAATAGCAAATGTACTACTCCTAGTAACTGAAATTTTCTATGCGATTTTGGGTTGCTAAGTATATTATTCGTTATTTCCTTTTTCTCATTTAAATGTCACCATAACAACATATGTATTTATATATATAATGTTATGGAGTGTTACGGAGTATATCTTATGAAGTGTTATAATTAATTCTCTAACGAGTATTATTATTATTTTTTTGAAATAAAATTTAACAAATTACCTTTAATTTTAATTTATCTTTTTAGGATTTAAATTAAAAAACCGCACATTATATTGGATCTGTTGTGGAATTCGGGTTAATTTCCACCAATAAACAAATAGTGTGAAAACGATTGTACTAAAAAATCACCCCAAAGT
>JAOXNR010000028.1:13419674-13453746 GCA_028571225.1 Parsonsia alboflavescens
TAAAGTCATGTTCCAGGAAAGTGGTTTCAAATCGATAAAGGTAGAATAAATCTTGAATATAATCTTCCGATGGTTAGATTAGTATATATCATGTTATGTTACAGTGTATATCAGATTAATTATCCAATAAATCTATAGCATCATGCAAGGTGAGGGCTTATTCTAGGGATAATAACTTCTTTGATTTTGTGTTGGTATTCTTCTCCACATAAATAAGTTTGTAAATTGTGCGATTTTCTAAAGTATATTTTTGTTTAAAGTTCTTCAAGTGCCCTTTTTAATGTAAGGAATTATTATGATATTATTATTACAATAGTGAGCATAGGAATATAGGGTTTCTAAACAAGTACAAGTCTTCATGTAAGTACACGGATTTGCTAAGGTGCGCTTGTTGCTCCGTTTGTTTGGTTGCATGAGCGCTGGAGCAACAATTCCGTTACGGTAACGATTGGAGCGCACCTTAGCAAAACCGTGTAAGTACATATCTAAAGCTTTTTAACTTCAGTTATCTTTATATAGAAAACAGTCGGTTGTTTACGACACCATCAATGAACATAAGTTACAAGAATCATAGAGAAATCTCTAGCTAAAACAAGCCTCAAGGCAGGAACTTATCTTCCAATATTTTGATACCATTGACTTCTTGGAGGTGCTTGAATTGAGGAATTTGGTTGTACCGATTTCATATCTGCATCATACAGAATAAATCAACTTTTCACATTTATAGTGTCTAGCCATCAAAAGCCCGAGAAAACAAAAGAATACAAGAACTAAACTTGGCTTGCCAAAAAGTCATTATGTGAAAGAAAAAAAAGCATCAGAGAAAGAATTTCAAGAGAAACAAGTCCTTTTTTCAGAAACTAAAACAAAATCTTCACCAAGTACATCACTACCACTGTTACCCTTCACTTGTTGGTAATATACGCAGTTGAGAGAGTCATGGTAATTGATATGGAATTGGCACCTTGATGAATTTGTACTAATATTCAGAAGACCTTATCAAGTAGTCAAGAGACAGTAGGCATTAGAAAGTATGACCTTTCATAAGAACAAGAATTGGACAATTGACGAGGACAAAGGCTTTTTGGCCCATAGGTTTGGAGCCTCTCTTTTTTCATAAAACCTCAATTTGTCTGGGTCTCTATCATATCTCAAATAAAGCTCTTATCCAGATGCCTGTGTGTAGTTCTTTCCTTGGGTGGAATAAGTAGTCAAAGTTTTGATTGATTCCAGGGAGTCAACTGAATTTACCATGTCGAAGAAATTAAGGAGCTTGCTAATGATCTTTAAACAAATAATTTATAGGTAATAAGGAATCATGAATTATCTGAAAGCAGAATCCAGAACATCTGTCGTTTGATTTGAGATTATACATACAGCAGAGGCATAATGATCCACTGTGAAGTTCATGTACACACCCCCATTAAAAAAAAAAAGCTTTAGCATGACACACAATATGGATCTGAAAGTGGAAAAAAACCCGCATAGCAGTGAACCCTGAGCAGGCAAAGCCATAACTTCATCAGAATTATGTGCATGATACCTGTGCAATTTACTGGTCATAATTAGCACACTGAAGCCTATACCAAACAGCCAGAGATCATTTAAGCAGAAACTCAACCTCTCTAAGCTCATTCCTAACAAACAAAAAAGCAACTCAGGAAGTTTCCACATGGACATGAAAGTTGAACTCACAAAGTTGCAGTTCAGATACTAAAATGTAGCACTGGAAGTCACTTGCATGAGTAACCAAACAGAACACACAACATTCATCAGAACACTATATCCCAAGTCACTACAAAATCTTTCTGGCTGTTCTAAGCATACCATTGTCAGCCACTAAAAAGAAACTTCAAAGTAGACCTTTAAGATTCTAGGTTTTCCAAGGAAGTAAATCATTGCTTTAACTCTTGATTTTCAGGAAAGAGGACAAAAGAAAAATGCTTATCCAAAAATGCCGACATCAACTAACATTTGGTAACCTCTCTGATCCTACAACCACTTCTTAAGAAAATTCTCATAACAAGTGTATACTCTGTAGTTACAGTATATATTATTTTCTCCTATTTTCAGTGTTCATGACCAAACTTATATAATTATCATTACTGGCATCTCTAATTGAATTGAAAGATGTTTTCCCAGCAATAAATACAAACATAACTCAAGCATCATTGCACATCATCCCAGGACCATCCAAAGTCCATTCAGAATTATCAGTCCTCAGCCAGCCAACAGACTACTCTTTTAACTTTTTCTTTGTCCCCTACATAACTGGTTCGAGGTCAGCCACCATCATAAGTGCAAAACAGTTAGAGCCCACTAAGTATCTTCTCATTCATCACCCAAGAGTTCAGAAGTTTTTGCGCCACTTATTCCTTCTCATACTCAGAAGTTGATGGTTCAAGTATCATGGTCAAAATTATCTGCAAACTGAATTTTGTGGTTTTGGAAAGAGTAAAGAGAAAAGGCCAAGGCACTAAACTTGTATGCACTTTTTGGATTGTGTAGAAAAAGAAAGGTAACAGAATTGTTAAAGATCACCCAATGCATGTTGACTTGCTTTGAGATGGAGTCATCTTTAGTTCTTTATGTTCGCTATTGTTATTGAATATTTCTACCAAAAATTAAACAAAGTTGTTTACAAAAGCTTTAGAAATCACCTTTGTCATAAGTCTATAGATTTTATGTGATCCCATATCCACACAGACCAGTTGAAATCTAGAATGGCAGAACTTCACTTGATTATATTTCAAAAGGCAAAATATTTATGTGTGCTCAGCAATATGTGTTAGATAAAGCTGTAATCTAGGTTTTAATGAAAGAAGTGGTACTAAAAACAACTCAACTAGTTTCTAAAAATGATTCTGCTAGTAGATGGTCCATCAGCGTAGGAAGTCTGTTTGTATAAAAATCCTAAAAAGCATTATTGAGAACGGAGCACCTGACAATGGGATTTGTTTTGAAGATCTCAAAGGTGAAATCTTGAGTTAATAAAACTATATGAAGATAAATCAAGTTGTGACAGAGTTTCTCAAACTATGAAACCTCACTGCATCTGAAACCTAGATCCATATCCGGTTTTTCAAACTTCACTGCTGTCTTCATGAAACCCAATTCCTATCACACATGAGCTGACTGATTATGGAATCAATAAACATTGGAAGATATCCTATAATTGAAACTATCAATTTCAGGTCTTCTCTGATGACTTCTTTACTTGTTATTTCAGCAAAACCACTTGTTATTTCAGCGAACCTCTAGAGTCGTCTTAAATTGGCGGAAGCAGAACCATCAAATAGAAGCATAGCTTGGCAATTGTAAAATAAGGCAAGAAATCCAATTGATCACTCACATAATGAAAATTAATATACACCTCTCAAAAGAAATCCACAGGTTAAGGGTAAACAGCTAGAATTTTACCATCCAGAAGCCAAATTTTGGGTCTCAATGCTGTTGTAAAATTCAGTAAGGCGTCTGCGATTCTCAGGCTTGGGCTTTACAGGTTTCTTCCGCAACCCGAAAATTTCTTGGACCAAAGGAACGTGAACCAGCACAAGTTTCCATGCCAAAAACCAACCTGAAAAGAACAAACATCATCAATCAAAAACCTCACTTTTATGTAAACTTTCAACAACCCAGATCACCAAATTCCACAAGCTTATCAAAATCAAAAAGATTATGCATACATCACGTATCATGTGTATGAATTCCCGTACAGAAAAGATTAGTGGTTGCAGAGAGAAATACCAAGAAAAAGCAAGCTCACAGAAAACGATACGGCTAGAATGGGGCGGATGAAGAATAAGATAATATAGTCTCCGTAGGAGAGAGAGAATTGCATTGAAGGAGATGAAGGTAGAGAAGAAGAAGAAGACTCCATGGATGACGGAGTGAAAGTTTTTCTATGTGAATTTGTACGGAGAGAGAAACACAGTTTTCCTCAAATCTAATTTTTTGTTATAACAGGGTTTCCACTATTAATTCTTCTTATTCTTAATCTAACCTCCAAACGGAGAGAGAATCTTATCTGACCCTTGGAAAAATCATACTTTTTAATTTGGTCCTTTTTAAATATTTATGAACTTTATTTTAGTATACATCAAAAAAATAATTACTCTCTCTGTCACTAAATATAAGTCATTCTAACACATTTTTCTTGTCATTAATTATTAATTATAAGTTATTGTTGTTATTTAATTAATTTTTTAAATATGTTTTTTCTATATTATCCTTATCATTTTTTTTTTATCTATTGTTATTAGATTGATTAGCAAATAATGGCATTTTAAAAAATATGTATATTATTTTAATCTTTTCAAAATGATGGTTATTAACCTACACTTAGTGATAGAGATAGTAAAATTTAACAAACTTTTACTTCTCAATAGATATAATTCTATTAACAAAAGATATATAGATATATTAATAATGTACAAAATATTAAAATTTCAAGAAATTTGCAAGTAGTGATGACTTTTCAAATAATTTAATTAAAAAATTATTTATTTTAATTTTATTTGAAAAGAAACCTGTATTAAATTTAATACATGTACATTATCTGTCGAATATATTTTCTTAATCGCTTAAAAATGCTTATAAAAGTTGTAAAAGAATAAAGATAATTAGATTTCAAATATTTTTAAACAAGAATATTTTATTTACAATACTATGTTTTTTCAGTTAAAAAAGACTACTATAAGTTCTGTTTTTTGGCATGAGAAATGACGAATGTTATCACTATTTGCAAAAAATATTTATATTAAACAAATTTCTTATTATAAATTGTCCAAAACATAGAGTTTTATTGTTTCTACTTTTAGTTAATAAGTTTCTTATAAAAATATAGACAGTCTTAAATTTATTATGCAGATTTCTTTTAAATTTAAACAAGGGGCTCAATTTTTCCTTTTGTGAAGAAAAATATATTTGAAGGTGTAACAGAGGTGTTAATGCATCATAATTCCCTCCTGTAATCCTTCAAAATAAATAAATAAATAAAGAACTTAAGAGGGGAAAAAATCGAAAAACCAATTCTAATCAATGGAATAATATAAATAATATTAATGGTGCTTTTACTTTTTTCTAAAAAAGGGCAAAATTAGAGGATTTTTTGTTTTCTATAAAGAAAATGAAAAAGGAGCTAGAAATTAAAACCAGAATTGGAATTCCTGTTTTGCCCATGAATGGTGTGTTGTACATTGGCTTCTATAAGTTTTTTTGCAGGAAGGAAGCGTGAATAGGATTATCATACTTCCTTTGCTTTCAGCAACTTAATACTACTCTTTTCTGTAATTTTAATATCAAAGTTCCAAAGTGAAAATGAGGAAGAATGGAGGCAAAGGGGTACAAAAAGAGGTTGATTAGATTAGAGCAGAGATTTCTATAAAGAATTGAGACTCAATCTGGGAATGAAATCATCTCTCATCTACTCCTGCAGCAGTAACGGGATGATCAACTGATTTACCCAATGATGAGGAAGATAGCTTTTCACCTGGGCCAGATGAAACCTTAACCACAGCTGGCCTAAGAAGCCGTCCATCCAACAGAAAACCACGACGAAATTCTTGAATTACAATACCCTCTTTGAATTCTTGAGATTCTTCACGGGCAATCGCCTCATGCAGCTAAACAAGTAGGAAAATTGATAGCTCAGAAAGAAAACAGAAATGCTCTACTTTATGCGCTGCTTTCTTTCATAGAGAAAAGAAACTACTGTTTCAACAAGGTTAAACATGCTAATGAGGAAAAGAACAATTGCAAGACCTAATTACTTTGCCTAACACATTCACTGGAATAAGCAAGTAAGATCCGTCCACAGATGGTGCAAAAAAAAAAAATGGTGCAAAACAAAATGTCATGAAATAAACTTCACTAGTTATCATGGTACTCCTAGGTGGAGATCAGTTATGTACTAAACCTAGTTTTAACATCATCTTTAATTTGATCATGTGATAAATATTACAGTGCCTTATCTCAACAGGAGATTGCATCATTGGCGTTCTAAAAGGTACAGCTGCTGGATTATGATCATCGAATGGTAGTTTAGCTTTTACAGTCAAGGGCCTTCTCTTAAAGAATGGGTGGAAGTGAGCAAAAGTACGGAGAAATCAGTAGAATCATGAATATAAACATATGAAAATGACAATAGTAGCACAGCATTGTAGCAATGATAAACAAAAGTTTACACGTATCACATCAAAATTCATAGTAGCCTATGAAATCTGGCTATGGGATTCATTCATCTACTGAACATTCAATCCAATGCAAGGTAAATTTCCAGGAAACTAATACTAAAAGATGGAAATTTTTGGAATTGCAAGCACAAACTGCTAAAATGCGACATCTTGCTACAACTTCTTCAAACATCCATAGTTTTTTTTTTTTTTGTGTGTGTGTGTGTTGGGGGGGGGGGGGGGGCCCCCCCCCACAACATAACGGTAGGGAAAAAGGGAGTATCAAGAGCTTTGGCTTACCGCAGGATCAAATGGCTTTCCAACAGTTGGTACAACAGCAACTCGCAAGCTTCTCATTATTTCCACAAACTGCTTATAGATTCCCTGATAACTTGCGTCTATTTTCCTTTCCTGCTCAGTATCTAGTTTAATCTGTTGCTTGGCTCGCTCAAAATTATCCACCATTGGTAAGAGGCTTTCAATTACTTCCCCTTGGGCATCACTCCTTGCTGTTAGTCTCTCCTTCTCTGATCTTTTCCTGAAGTTATCAAAATCTGCTTGCAATCTTAGGTATTTATCTTTCCCAGAACTAAGTTCTGCTGATAAAGTTGAAACTTTTTGGAGCAACTCATTTTTCTCTTTTTCTACCATGCATATCATAGCTTCAATGTTAGCTATAGACGTTGCATCATGATTCAAAATGGCCTTCTTGTAAGCAAAAATGATTGACTTTAGATCATATGGCTGCTCATGATCTCCTTCCTTCTGTGATACAGTTTTCTCATCTTGAGGAAACTCATTTTCTTCAGTAGTCTACAAAATATAGTAAGGAAATCATGATCATTGACAAGAAATAATAATTAAAATGAAGTAAATGAGATCAAAATGAATTTCACAGAATTTCCATTCAGTTATGAGATATATCATTGCTGTCTGCTTCGTTACATAACCAAAATTATACGGAAATAATCAACAAGCAGCAGCCTATATCAGAAACATCAACATTTTTTATTATAATCAACATAATTAGCAACATATCCAGGAAAATTTTCAGGTTTTAAGTGCTTTAGGTTAAGAAACCAAGAGTAACTGACTTTGATGATTGAAGGCTCATTTGTATTGATATGATACTTGGCCAATGAAGGTAGAATGAACATAATCGAGGTTCTCTTTAATTACATATTCTATCTCAAATAACAAAGTCCCTGCATGGCAGGGCAAGAAATTTGGGTAGCATATCCCTATTTTCCCTGGTATAAATCTCAAGCTTATGTTCATACTAGATTAATAAACTTCTCATTCATCAACTCCAGCTTGTTGGTTCCAGTGTTTGCAGTTTAATGAAGCACTTCATGATATGCTATTGAAAAGTTGGACAAGATACTTCAGCTAAGCTTCTCCAGTTCACCGGGTGGATCAGAAAGTGCAACACAAAATTCGCCAAGTTTCCATATCTCCTGCAAGATAAATGTCTTTTCCTAATTTGAACACACATTTTTTCTAAGTTGTTTTTCCCTAATTTGACCCAATACTTAATTGATCCAATAACATTGAACATATCTATAGTACTAGTTTTCTGTAGGTTCGCAGTCTTTAGATTATACAAGAGAAAATGATTTAGTCCTTGTCTACTTCAAATTAAGATTATTTAATGATTTCTTTAATCCATGCACAAAAGCCAAACAGGACTATTTTATTGAAAAAGTATGATTGATTTAACCACTAGAACTGCGAGCATATAAGAATACAGAGGGAAAGACAGTTCAGTTCTGATCTTGAACTAAGCAGTGCTGTTTCTGCTTCAATTGTGGCTGAAATGGATCTGCTCAAGTTAGAGTAACTAATGGAATTTATTAGCAAGAGTTGAGATTTAGAAGAATAGAAAGAATCAACAAGATCACAAGAGATGAGGCAAAACATCTGAACATATAATTCTGTTTCATCATTCAACAATAATCACTTCATCTAAAGCTGTCCCAATGATAAAAATATAAATATTGGGATATATATATATATATATATATATATATATATATATAAACCTCAAGACCCAATCTAAAAAAACTTCATCACTGAATAACCTCAATCTTAAGAAACTTAGAGGCTGAATCTTTGATCAGAAAAAATGCTGCAAATTGACTGTGATTGATCAGCACCCTACGTTATCCCACCATAGCCTAGTGAGTGAAAAATCGATTACAGCAACTGGAAAACTACCAAAATAACCTACATAAACAAGTGGACCATTATTGATAGACTCACTATTTTCTATACAGAATTTGAATCTTTTTCTTTTGTCCAACTTGGCTATCTGAACTGTTTTGTTATTCTCTCTGCAACACTGTTGGCTTAGTTGTCATCGTATTTCTCTTATGTAGATGGTTGGCTTAGTTGCCAGAACTATATAACAGCAATTACAGTTAATAAATGAAAGTAACATTGGTACATCAGAACTTTACATTAATAAATTAAAGGAACTACAAGTGGACTCAAAAGGGTCATATAAACAAGTGAAGATTTCACAAAAAAACAGAACTGAGTTGAGCTGTTGGATTTACAGAAGTTTATTTGGATTTAGTTAAATGCACTAAACCGTTCTACAAGTGAAACACTCGACTGTATAATAAGGAAAATATCTCTGCCCCATTATGTATGTAAGGGCAGTATTAATCAAACCAAATCTTTCTCGTAACTAAAGATATCATATTGCTATATTGAATTCTAGATTCACACAAAATTGTATTCAACATAAATGTAGCTATAGTGGTTATTGGGACAGGAACCTAGTGTCTGGCTCCTTCAAGGCCTTCAATGAGCCAAACGCATACAGCATTTTATATGAACCAACACTTTTCACTGGCTAACTAAAGATGTTTGAATGGGTGAAAGTTCATCCATACAAATGAATAAGATGTCAAATGGCCAATGCAAAATCTAGGATTTTATACTCAAATGATGGTAAGTCACTTGGACATTCCCCATATTTGGTTTTGAATAACATGTCCCCAATATCTAAAGGTAAAACAAATTTCTAGGCTTTCTCCATCCTTATTCCCTTATCCCTTTTTGGCAGTTCTAGCAGTGTATCTATTAATATCTTATAATTAAAACAACAATAAATAAATCCAATAAAGATTGGCAATCCTTTACAAAAAATATACTCATACATACCAAACACATGTACACATCATACATAGAGAGGAAGTGAAAGAGGAAGAGAAATTACTTGAGAAGCTCTGGGAAACGAAAATCTACTGCTTCTTTTATTGATGATGGGATTGAATGATTCAGAAAGGGAGAAAGATAAGGATCTTATTGAAATGGGTTTAGGGGGAAAATGGTTGATTTTGGAAGATTTTGAACAAGAAAATGAAGAAAAACGAGAATTGTTGCAGAGATGGAGAGAGGCTGAGGCAGAAGCTGCAGCCATTCTTTTCCTTGCACTCCTTGCAAGCTTCGGGAATATTTAGGAAGAAGAAGGAGAAGACTTCTTTTAACTGTGGGGCTGGAATTCTCTAGACTACAGATGGCATTGTAAGTAGGATTTGTAGGCACCAGCAAATCTGGATGCTATACCTCAACAGGATTGGGTATACAAGGCTTTATTTTATTTTGAGAATGAAAATAAATAAGCATATAATATTTGAATGAGATTTTATTATTATTGATAATTAGGTTTAGTATATTGTACAGACTTTTTCATAATATATACTAACGTTAAACCAACACGACTTTAAAAAATTACCGAATATAAATATGAAATATTCTTATATAATATAATGTTAATTTAGAGTGAATAATCACAATTAAAGAGATTAAATTTTTTTTATTAATATAAAATGCATAACTACAAAAATTTGAAAAAAAAAATCGTATTCTCAAATTGCTTTCACAATCACATTATTTCTTAAAGAAAAATCCTCATTAAAAAGTTATTGTTAACTTTTTTTGATTATCATGACATATAATATTATTGTGATTGAAAATTTTAAATAGCATTAATTAACTGACATAATAAATAATATTAAATGATTGTAACGTATATTTCAATGAATGTTCACTTTAAAAATAACTTTTTATATTATACATATATAATTTTTTTTTTTTTCGGGTTTACTATCCATCTCCTCTATGTTAAACATAGTAAAATCATTCTAGATTCAATTATATACTTAACTTGTATTCTTTTAATATTATTATTTTTTAATAACATTTAATGACTCGTGAATTTAAATCTAAAATGTTGTCTGTAATTTTTTTTTTTTCTAAAGATAATTAATTATGGGTTAATAATTACTACTATTATTATATATAATATAATTTAAAAATTATTTCAATATAAAATATGAATTAGCTCCTTCGAAGATAATCTATTGGTTTGAGCAACGAGCACGTTTGAATCGTGCCAACCACCCAACACCTTCTTCGGTTGAACCTAGAGCAAATTATAAAATAGTAACGATTATGTTAGTTAAATATAAAAGTTACATTCACAGAATATAACAAATTACGTTAATTGGCTCAAACAAAAATATCATTAATATCTAAGTTATTTTTGGAAAAATTAAAAAATGACAACTTGAAATTGCAAGATTTCAAAATTTGCTTAAATCCTTGTTGATTTCGGGATTTCTTTTCTATATAAATATATATATATATATATATATATATATATATATATGTGTGTGTATATGTGTATTAGATTCAAATTGTATATTTTCTACTTTCTAGCACGAGATTTGTATGATTAAATTCAATATTAAATTAATAACGTAATTTAAATTCTTATCATTAGATGTATATATTTATTTATAAAATTTTGGTGAAGGTTTTGTCTAAAATTTAAATTTATTTATTTATTTATTTATTTAAATTTTGATTTCGGGATTTCTTTTTAAAATTTTATCCAAATTTCTCATTGAATTTAAAAGTTTTTTTTTCAAAAAAAAAAAAGGCATGATTTTGATTCCATTTTGATCATTTCTACAAAATTCGCAAGCAGGAAAAATCTTTCCCGTAAGTTTCAAATGATGAATGAATTTTTTGAATTCAGATTGAAGAGCCAAAAGGATAGTAATTGGGTTCTTGTTGTACAAACCTTTTTGAAATGGCTAAAGCTTCAATATGCTTAGCATTAGTTAAGAGTCCTTCCGTCAGTAAATATAACTCATTATAACTAACTTCTTTTATCAAATTATTGTTATTAATTAATTAGATATTTTTGAATGTATATTTTCAATATTAACCTTTTAATAATATATAGTAAAATGGCATCGAGGTTTTCTAAAGAATAATTACAAAGCACTTTAAGAAGAAAAAAATTACTTCAATTTTGGTCAAATGCCGATTGATAACTTATATTTGGTGACGGAGAGAGTATTAAAAAAATCAACCAACAAAACTGATCAAATTATCATCCATATCTCTCACCACCACACTAAAACCAAATTTGTTAATGGCAATAAAACTACCTTCATTTTTCTTATATATTTTTTACCATAATTTTAAATTATGAAAATAAATAAAATGTTAGCTATTATGTGACATCAAAATTGATTACTACACAAACAAATATCTGTGAAGCATATATATTATGCTATATCTCAGTATCAACATTGGGCAGAAAGTTCCAGTACTTGAAATCCAATTTTGGGCCATCCAATTATGATTGCTCCCTTTTTTAAGCCATCCTACCATGATTTAAATAGCTATAATGGAAATAACCTTTTATGTCGTAGCTGAAAATTTTTGTAATTTTTTTATAACTATAATAAATAAATAAAAATTGTAATCATTATTCAAAATATGCACGAAAAAAAATATCTTCTTGGACATATTACTAAATTTTTAATAAGAAAAGATAAATTTCCGATAATACAGAAGCAAAAATATTCTGATAACGAAACTCACCTCATGAAATGTTTTTCTTAAATTTCATAAATCAAAAAAAAAATTTTTTAGGATCAAATATTTTTTATAAATTAAATTAGTGTATTTTTTAAGGTTTAATTTATTATATCTAAGAAATAATTTTTTATAAAAAATTTTTTTTTTTCTTGGAAAAAAAAAAATTAACCATTAAAATCTTAACACTAACCTGACTCTATGAGTCGAACTCCTTTACTCATCCCTTTACATGAGAGTTTAACGAGAACCATTATTTCAAGTTAGCCAATGCGGGATGGTGACATATGATAGATATCATGGGAAACAAAATGTAACTCTCAAACCTCAATTATTGTACCGACAAATTCTCAAGTCTTTCTTTGATTTTCGTAAACCAATTATTTTCACAAAAATACCATTCTTGCTTGGGAAAATCCATGTAAAGTATAGTAAGAAAAAAAAATTACATAAATTTTATTTTCACAAAATGCAGGCCACACATGTATATATATATATATATATATATATAATCTGTACTTAAAAGTGTCACTCGTTGAGTGATTATAAGATGAAGCGTACACGTTGTGAATTTGACTCAATCTTCTCGTAGATTCTAACCTTAATGAGTCGATTTATATAAATTCAAATGCTTACAGAGTGGATTAACCTTCTAGCAAAATAGTTGAGATGCGTGCGTGAGTCAGATTATAAAGATATATATATATATATTTATATATATAACAAAAACTATGCTCTCTTTTGAACAAGGTAATAACTAATATTTTCCTTCTAATATCCTCTTATTTAAAATTTTCACATTAAAGTACTCACTAAATTCACAAATTATAAGCAGTTAGTTACCTTTTCTAAATATTTAAATTCAGTTGTGTTTTCAAAAAGATTTTTTTTTCTTTCTCATTTATAATTAATTCTCTCACTTTCCATCAAATAAAAAATAATATTGATGATGGATGAAAAGGGTATAACTAGAAGAATTCGATTTGGATAATCTTTAATATCAACCCGAATACTGAATATCTAACTCGACATTACCAAAGGAGAGTTATCGACCTCCTAGGTCACTAAACCTATTATGAGCTTAGGAGAAGTCTCTTTGGACCGCGACCTTCGACTAAAAGAGTTCCGACCCATCTCATACATCGTTCACACCACGATTCAATATCTACAGTTTTTAACACACATTATAAAGTTTAAAATTACTCATCGAGACCTTTAAGGATCATCAGGATGTTGCAAAGATAGGTAACAAGCTCGTAGTTCTCTCTTTCCATAAACGTACATGGCATGACATCCAATACTATGGAAATTAATTGATTATATAAGCAATTGGCGGATACTATCTCATAATTATTCTAAATGCCTACTTTTACGCAATTGAGATTGACTCCAATAAGGTAACTTCACTTATTTGGTAACTTGTTATTCAATATATACAATCGAATCATGTAATGAAGAACACAACTTGATTCATTCGATTTAACTCTCAAAGTAAATTGACTTAGGCATTAAAGTTTTACATAGGATTCGATAACCTGATTTTCTTGGATTATAATTATAGGTGTAGTTCACGGTTCAAGATGATTCGAAAATCGATTCCAAACTCCATCAATTGACATTTTTTAAAAATACTTTCCCGTTCCCATATTGAAATTTTGACTACCAATCTGACCTCGCAAGTTTTCCAAACTAACTCCACGTATTGATATTGTCGAACCAATCAAATATCTAACTTTTCTCACCTTTTCTTTTTTCATTATTATTATCATCTTTGTTTAATATTGAAACTGATTAATCATCGTTTCACATAAATTAAAAATTATTAAATGTAGTTATATTATTATCTAGAATACATTTTTTTCGCTCTCATTTAATAATTATAATTCTCTTTTTAATGAAAGAAAATACTTATCAAGGATAAAAATAGAAGGAAAAAAAATCATTGACAATTGCAAAATAATCACTCCTTCCGTCATGAAATATAATTTATCATCCGTTATTTTATAAAAATTAAGATTATGTGTTTTTTTCCTAAAATGCCTTATCATCATCCACTAAACAAAAAATATGAATACTATTTCAATATATTATCAAAGAGATAATATAAGAAAAACATCTTAAAATACTTAATTAATTAATAACAATGACTTACAATTAGTTAAAAAAAAAACCTAGAATGACTTATATTTAGTAATGGAAGGAGTATACTTTATCCATTTGGAATTAAATATTTTTATTTCTATTTTAAATTATCCAAAAATAAATTATATTAGTTAAAATTTTCTTTAAAAATTAATATTAATATATTTAAAATGAGTTAAATTAATTATTTTTCTTAAATTTTATATAAATTAAAATGAAATATTTAATTTTATACGATAGCAGCATTATATAACAAATTAATTAATTTTAAACAATTTATTTATAAAGTTACCGATTTTTACCTACTCCCAACTTCCAAGTGGCATAGTCAAGAATTTTCCACCATTATATATATATATATATATAAAAAAAAACCCTCTTTCTTAGAAAACACAAACCAGGGTTATGGGGTTGGTGAAGAAAAGTCAATCAAGACAGCCCCTCTAAGTCTCACCTACACCAACACACTGCCCACGAAGTAGCCATTACATGTAAGAATACAATATGGTAATAATTTAGTCATAAATAATTGTAATTAATTTTTTCATACTTATTCATGGATCCAGATCTGGTCTAGTTTAGTATTAGTCTCTCTCAGTCACCGACCCCGAATGATTTCAGCCCTTGGATTTAGGCACAGCAATATCCATCCAACGACCGGTATCGATTTCCAACTGAACAACTATGCCGATTGTGGCCTCCACCGAATACAAAATCATTTCCCACGTGACCAACCTCATTATTTGAATAAAATATTACATTAAAAAATCAACAATAAAAGAATTTTCAATTTTTTCTTGACCATTCAGCTATAAATAAGCATCCCAAGTCCATAGGCGAGACTCGCAAGCTCTTAGCCAAAGAGGGTCCTTTGTCCTTACCAACCCAAACGCAATCTCAACAGAACTCTCTATCCTGTGTTACTGGGTTATTCTTTTAAGGTACCAACTATTTGGCTATTCTTTTTTCTTGATTGTAATCCCATCTTCTTGGTGTTTCTTTTGCTGTTTTAGCAGCTTTGGCTTGTCTTTATGCTGTTTCTGATTGTAACGCTTGTAGATCTGGTTCTGCCTTTTTTCTTTTTGAAGTTTTCGAGGCTACGCTGTTCTAGTCTTTTTGAACTGGCTTGAGCGGTGTCCTATGTACGTTAGTTGTCCTCTTTCTTGGATTATGATGCTGCAATTCTGTTATATATTTGCAAGATCTGAACCTTTCTGCCGGAACTGACTAATTACCATCTTGTAGAGCCCGATGCAATTAGTTAGTTTGTAAACTAACTGGTAAGTTTAAAATTTTGATGTTGGTGAGTTTGGTTCTTGAATTCTAATGCCGAGAAATGCAAGATCTGAAAGCTATTGTTTGGGGTTATAAATGTGAGCTTGTTTAGGGGAGAACCGTTATTCTTAACTATGGTAATTATGGTGGCTGAGATTAATCTGGGAAAAGTGGATTTGAAGGAGAAAATCTTATAATAGATTCCAAGAGTGCAGATCTCATAAGATTTCGCTCAAGCCCAAAGATATAAAGCCCACATACCCTTTAGTTTTGTTCTGTACTGAGTGGAGGACTTTTATGACAGGCAGAATATTCTCTGTTCTTAGATTTGTCCGCAAAGATAATTCTGGGCTGTAATGGTTCTCAGGATCTTTAGAATTGGTGGTCCGGATTGCTTATATATATTTATTGACAAACAAAGGTTCAATTTTTTAGATATTAAATGGAATTCATTCTAAGAACAATAAAAGTTACTTTTATCTTTTAGCATGACAGTTGTTATGATGCCAAGATGACAAAGTTGCAAAACCATGTCCATGTAAATATGTTTAATTTTGGACTTGCTCGTGCATTGATGAAGTACATTTACCATTGAATTAGAGGTCTAGAGCCTGACCAGCTATGTTTTTCAGTGATAATTTTCTTTTAAGATAAGACTCATGAGTTCTTGATCATTTGTGTTTCCCGTTCAATAAGTGAAGACGAGAATCCTCTTTAACGTAGTTTTATACATATTCTCTTAGTTACTGAGTAGAATTTATTTCTCCTCTTTTGTCATTTTCATATATCTCGCTTGGGAATTAATGTACTAACTTTTTCGTCCTTTGATGCGCATGAACTTCGCAGATCGCTTGAAAATGGAGACTTTTCTATTCACTTCAGAGTCTGTGAATGAGGGTCACCCAGACAAGCTCTGTGATCAGGTCTCTGATGCAGTTCTTGATGCATGCCTTGAACAAGACCCAGATAGCAAAGTCGCCTGTGAGACTTGCACCAAGACCAACATGGTCATGGTTTTTGGTGAAATCACCACCAAGGCCAAAATTGACTATGAGAAGATTGTCCGTGACACATGCCGCTCAATTGGCTTTGTTTCTGATGATGTCGGTCTTGATGCTGATCACTGCAAGGTTTTGGTAAACATTGAGCAGCAGAGTCCTGATATTGCGCAAGGTGTCCACGGCCACCTTACAAAGCGCCCTGAGGAGATTGGTGCAGGTGATCAGGGTCATATGTTCGGTTATGCCACTGATGAGACCCCAGAATTAATGCCCCTCAGCCACGTGCTTGCAACCAAACTTGGTGCCCGTCTCACTGAAGTTCGCAAGAATGGAACTTGCCCTTGGTTGAGGCCCGATGGCAAGACTCAGGTCACTGTTGAGTATTACAATGACAATGGAGCTATGGTTCCTGTTAGAGTTCACACTGTGCTCATTTCGACTCAACACGATGAGACTGTCACCAATGATCAGATTGCTGCTGACCTTAAGGAGCATGTGATTAAGCCTGTTATTCCTGAGAAGTACCTTGATGAAAGGACAATTTTCCACCTCAACCCTTCTGGTCGTTTTGTTATTGGTGGACCTCATGGTGATGCTGGTCTCACTGGTCGTAAAATTATTATTGATACCTATGGTGGATGGGGTGCCCACGGTGGTGGTGCTTTCTCCGGTAAGGACCCAACCAAGGTTGACAGAAGTGGTGCATACATTGTCAGACAGGCTGCTAAGAGCATTGTTGCCAGTGGCCTTGCCCGCAGATGCATAGTTCAAGTGTCCTATGCCATTGGCGTCCCCGAGCCATTGTCTGTGTTTGTTGACACTTATGGCACTGGAAAGATCCCAGACAAGGAAATTCTCAAGATTGTCAAGGAAAACTTTGACTTCAGGCCTGGAATGATTTCCATTAACTTGGACTTGAAGAGGGGTGGCAGTGGCAGGTTCTTGAAAACTGCTGCATATGGCCACTTTGGAAGAGATGACCCAGATTTCACATGGGAGATAGTCAAGCCCCTCAAGTGGGAGAAGCCAGCAAACTAAAAATCAATTAGGCGATGCTTTTTAGGTCATGAATAATATGATCTGCTGCTCCAAGGTTCATTCAAGAGCCTGCAAAATTGTGTTTGCCTTTTTTTTTTTTTTTTTTGGTTTTGTTTCTCATTCATGTTGCTGTAATTCTGTTCTTTCTTCTTTTCCCTGTGTGTTCGAGGCCCCTCTGGTTGTGCAAGAAGTTATATCTAAAGATTTAGGTCACATGAAAGACAAAGGGTAAGAATCTAAAGATTTACTACTAGTTGTGGAGGAGCACCATTGTAATATTAGTAATTTGTTTGTTAACTATACATTGTGATAAAGCAACGATTATATTCTTTCCTCTTATGGCATCTTCTTATTGTGGGACATTTATAGCTTTCCACTGGCAGAGCTTTCATGGATAAGTTTCACTGATGCTAATCCAATCTAAGGTCATACTTTTGACCATGGACAGTCAAAGGTTTACATCACAGACCATCCAAATGTCAAATGTGGGCATGGATGTCAGGGACTGATCATACCAGATTGGGTTGAATTCTTGGTTGACCATAAAGAACGAAAAAAAAAAGAATAAGGATAATTTGCCTATATAGTCCCTTCTTAGTTAATATTCAAATTTGACCCCAGATGGTTAATATTATATAATCAAACGGAGGCTAACTTATATCGATAGATTGAATGGAGACTGGGTGTGTGACTTATGCTTCTGCCATAAATTTGCCTTTCAAAAAGATAAATGTTTTGGGGATATTTTTATTCTTGAGAAATCAATAAAAATTCAAAAAGATTTCCACAAACCACGAATCTACCCTTTTTTAGCCCTTTTTCTTCGTCAATATTGAAGCCCCCAAAACCGGCTCTAGTATAATCACCACTACTTTTCTTTGACCAAAAACCCTTGCATCTAATCTCTCCCCAGGTTTAAAGGTGACTAGCTAGAATATCACTTTCATGTTTACATTTTAAAAATATCGAACATAAACATATTCACTTTTCACAGAGATGTTATAGTGAGCACAATTATCCCGTTACTATTAAATATTAAAAATTCAACAGGAAGACTAAACTACTTTTCTTAAATTAAAAAAATATCTTTTTTAAAAAAATTATTTTTTAAAATATATTTTATAAACTAAAATCCAATTTTTAAAATTTGAAAATAATTTTAAAAAATAAAAATAAAAATTAAGTCCTCCATTAAAGTTTTTACTAATTGCCCATTATAATTGGACAACTGTGCCTACCATAAAATTTCTATCACTTTTAAAATGTATATAAAAATAATTTTAAAAAATGCATATTTTGCAGAAACTTGTCATGATTAAAATTCTACTTATGTTTTATTTAATTTAGAATAATGAGAATAATAAAATTCTCAGTGCATGCTAATAGAAAGACAGAATAGAGCTCAGAAGGAACTATAGACTACAGAGCACCTTCATTAACTGTTAAATAACAAAAAGGGATGAATTTAAGCGACGATCAGTCAGAGTTGCACAGCAATCCACCTCCATGACAAGGTAAAAACGAAAAAGAAGAAGAAACAAGGTACACATTAATGCTACAGGAACAGGAGAGTCTGATTAAACCAGCTATTGACTGCCGTCCTTGATGTCAAGGACAAGGCCATAAAATAGAAGACATCCATGACTCCGGCCTGCAGTTTTGCCTTCCTAATGTACGGTACTTACCTGCAAAGAGAACAGAGACAAATGACAAGCAAAGCTGTTCAGAAAAAATGAGTTCATTTCGGAATTCAAAAGATCCAACAAGCCTACAAGATGTTCATGAGAATTTAAAAAGAGGAAGTGGGAACTGAACTCCGAAACAGAGGCACATTCCAGACAGATTTGCCTTGCACATCAACTTTAACCGGCTAAAAACATACCAAAATAGTTGTCCATCGATTGAGGAACTCTATCATGATATAAAAAAATAAAAAAAAAGGGATGGGGAAGAAAATGTTTGATAACTCTACTCCTACGGAAAATACTGTAATATAATCAACACATATATTCAGAACACTGGAATCTATTTCATACTGTCATGTCTAACCTGGATAATATTCACAATTGAATAAAACCGAAGTTAAACAAGAAGGAAACATATAAACCTTACTGTGTGTTCTTACTAGCCATGTCAAGACACAAGCAGCAAACCACTTAAAATCTTGCCTCTAAACATATATTGTGCAATGTAGAAAGAAAACTCCAGGTAAAGCAAATTAAGATTTGCCACTCATCATACTAATAACAGATATTTCTAAATGCAAATGATCATGAGGCAATACTCTAAAAGCAGTATTAGAAAAAAGGTTCGGCAGAAACAAACAAGAATTGGAATGAAACTCTGCTTCAAGTCAACAAATATACCTGTACATCTGTCATCTTCATGATAAAGATGAAACCACAACTTCACAGAGGGAGAGCTTCCACAGCTGATGATGCTGTTTGGCACTGGACATCAATCATGTCCAACAACTTTGAACAAGGAAAAGTAAGAGAAAGGTCTAGTGGGTTATTGATGCCTTCAACATCTTCACACACTTTCTTGCTTTCCCCTTCTGTGCAGCCAATAAAATCAAAACCATCTTCAACTGGCTCTTCCTTATGGATGATCTTACCAAACAACTGGAATGAACAAGCCCCGGCTTTTGTTGGAGTGTTGACACCAACCTTTCCAGCTAGCTCACTTCCACTGTAATGCACACTGCTCTGACTATCAGGAGATAAATTATCAGATTGCAAGCTGCCAATATTCAGTACTGTGGAGACAGTTTTCATCTTTGGTTTGTTCTCATTGTTGATGAAGCTGTTTGAGCATGTTGGGTAAGTGATCTCACTTCTGAAGTTGGACAAACTGGGGAAACAAAATTGATCTTGCCTGGCTCCCTGCATGCTCGCAGAGGAAGTATAATTCTGAAACAATGGACCCGAATGTCCAACCATTGAGTTACTTAACCCTACCATTGGCTGCAAGAGTTCTTCCCCTTCATTGGATGGAAAATCAGGATTCTGAGTTACTTTAATTTTTTTAATAGGAGGGAATGCAGAATGAAGAGACGTCTGTACAACATACTCAACTTCCCAAGGGCTTACCCTTGTAACATTTTTTAGAATGTCATGTTCATCCCATTTGATCTGCATTAAAAAGTTATAACAACTTCAGATTCCGTAAAAATTATTTAGCAGCAAAAAGTTAGTGTAACGTAATTGAATCATGGTTCTATCCCAAAGACAGCAAACAACGGGATGAAAACCACAGCCAACGACAACTTCACTTTCATGAACAATATGTTTTTAACAATAGAAACTATGGAACAGGAACTGCCAATCCGCAGAGACCACTCAGGCTTGTGTGAAGTGCAAGAAAAGAAGCAACATTTTCTCCATGCTAAGGTGTGACTGATGCATAAAATCAGGCATCTCTTCCATTTTTCCTATGTGATAGCTTATATAGGGACTGAATAACTTGGTACCTAATTACAAATAAATGTATTATCACTATTATTTAACAAAGTACACAAGGAGTTGGATAAACCATTAATTGCCAAATGATCACCAAAAAGCTTTAGCAAAACAAAAAAGCAAGTTGAAGAGAGAAACTTCCATTGTCAGTTGGGAAAGGGGCAGCAACTCAACATACAAATCATGCTGACAGCAAAGAGGAAATACATTAGGACAACAGATACAATGAGAAACGGAAAGACAAAAAGAAGGTAAGAGAAAGAAGAAGAACTTGAGCTGAAAAAGGAAAACTTCTAATGAAGAGGAAAGGTTTTATCAGTTCATGGGTAATCAATCTTGCATCTAAACAACCTGCAGTACATTTACATTCCATATAAAACAGATGCCAACTAACCACAAATCAGATTAACCGTTAAATATTAAACATGCACATGCCTGTTCTCTGGTCAAATTACCCCCAGAGTCCCTCACCACAAAATATTGATAGTTGCACACTACCTAGAGTATGAGAAACATGACACTAGTCGCTGAAGGTACAGAATTTAAGGTAAATTTGTGAAGCAACTGCAAGCGGAAACTGGATCTTTCAGAGCAGAATAGAAACCTCTCGAAATCTGAAAACCAGCAACTACCATCTAGGCAGCACAATCAACAAAAAGAAAGAACTCACTACTTTCCACTAAGACACATATTAAAATCAGATGGCATTTCCAAGGTCGCTATGAAGTGCTAGAAAGTATATATTCTAAGAAGAAAGCAAACTCAGGAATATGCAAGCGTATGACGCAATACTATCTACATATATCACTGATTTATGTTGCATTGACCTAACTACAAATCCATATGTAATTGCCACCATAAAAGAGTAAGGTACACTCAGATCAAATCTTGCCAGTGATGAATCTCAGTTTGTATTGCATCACCACTAAAGGACAAATTTTTCTCAATATGGTCACATACCCACTTACCTAAAATTAGGAAACCAACTTCAACAAGCAAAGCAAGCACGAAGATTCCGAAGAAAAAAAAACCAGAGAACATTTGACTCTAAACAAGAACCAAAGTCAATCTCACAAGGTATTTTGCATAAATTTACATATACAATAGGCTTGTGATTCAAACTGCTTTGGAACAAGAAAACAAATGACATGAGATAAAATAAAAAAAAAGAAAATTAAGCAAATGAGGGATCCAAAGATTTATTTCAGACAGCAGCATTCTCCTAGTTAACTCATCTTCACATGACAAATTTGTCACTATGGTCTGGTTCCTGATCAACGTATGTTCTTCCAACCATACATCCCACAGAAATCTATTCTAAATTTCTCGTTAAGAAATATGAAAAATAAGTTTTTCCCATCAATCACACTCTAAATGTTCTCTTTCCATTTCTAGAAGAGAGAAAAGACAAAACAATAAAATGCTCACAAACTACACACATATGATTCAAGATGACTCCTTCAACCCATCCTATAAATAGCAAAAGAATACACTAAATCCTTCCATGACAAATCCAGATAAACTGAGATACAGCATTCAGAAATTGGATTTATTTCCCTGCCTGTCATTCCCAAAGAAGGGAAGAACAACAGGAATTTCCACTTGATTCCTAGAGAGACAGAAAATGGCCCAACAAAAAAATCCATTTCATTTTTCATTTATGGATTAACAAGCCTCTTGAACATAGAAATAGCCAAACCAGACCAGACCAATAAATAAGAATAGCTAAACCTCTATTCTGCTCTGTAAGATCCAGATTGCAAAGCTTTTTCCAATCATGCCTCACCTTTAGGATTTTTCTTAAGGAAAAATTTGCTCAACAAAAAACATTGTTTAAAGATATAAACTCTCCACAAAGAAAAGGTCACAAAACCACCAAAAAGACAGAGATAAATGATCCCAAAGGCTAATATGAAAACCATACTGCCATTTAATTGCATCATCTTGCTCTTAATGACAAGCAAATATAATTACCTGCCATCAAATTACAAACAACATTTGAGAGATCAGCAGTATTCTCCATCAATAGGAAAAATGCAACATATAATGTGTTTTAATTATACAATGATGCAGGCGTGCGGCATAACCCACAGTTCATGCATACCTGAAGCATCCGCCAGGGAGAGCCACGCCATGGCCCATTATCAGGGACATTGATGTTCAAAACGGTGCCATGGGACCATGTCATCCGCGATGAATCCTCAGTTTCCACAGTCATCTTGACCCTCATTCCTACTTTCCACATCACGTTCATCGACTGTTCCACCATATCTGCATTCACCACAAAATCTACCCACCCCGGCCTCGGATAGTACACCACCTCAAAGGCCAACCCCTTCGTTGCCTTTTCCATGGCCTGGAACACTGGCCTCCCTTTAACACTTCCCCAAAATCCCGGCACATCCCCACCCAAATTAGTCCCATTTTGGTCCAACTTACTTGCACCCGCTCCCATTGCGGCAGAAGCGGCAGAACTCCACCTACTGTTTGTTCCCCCGCAGCCCTTCAAAGCCCTACGAATCCCCACAAACAACTCTCCAGTGCTTTTCTTCCGCATAAACACTACTGAATCCCCGGCCACCAGCTTCTTGGAATTCACAAACTTGCTCCAACCAGTGGTTAGCAAATGCCGCCTAGGAGTACCCCGGTAAATGTGCCGAAACTCGAAAACATTACCATTGATATCTCGAATAGATAGATTCTGAACAGGCGGCTCAGCATCAAAGTCGAGCGGTGGAAAAATAGAGTCGGCACAAAACCTCGGCACCGAAAATCCACCACCATTGTTTGCATCCGAGGGCGTCAATATCTTAGCAAACGACACAACACTACTGTTATCATCCTCCACCACCTCGCCCTCACCATCACCATGCATCTCTCCAATAGCGAAATTGACATTCCGCATGTCACCGTCATCGTCCCAATGCACTGGGAAAAGCAGCAGTTTGGCGAAAACTTGCTCGGACTCAGGATCGGCCATAAATTGAACACGAAGGATGCGACAAAGGAAAAATGGCTGCACCAACGCCGGTAAGCCAAAGGAACCGACGATTGCACTATCAGTAGAGATATTACAGTTAGAATTTTGATTATTAAGGTGCTCCAAGTGACCTTCCGGGAAGTAATAAACCCTAGAACCAAGGGAAGGGAGTTCAACTGTTGAGCCGGCTATGGCTTTCCAGAGCCTGAAGTCGACATCGGCGGTGAAGAGGCTGGCGGTGGCCGCATCAGCGGCTGAGGACATCATTTTTGCTTGCGTATTATTAAGAATGAAACACGGACAGACACGCACTGTCGCTGTCGTTGAGTGAGAGAAAAAGAGTCTTTTGAAGTGTGTATCTGTGCGTGTCGGATTGAGATGTTTTTATATGTGTGCGACTCTCTACAGTTTGTGAGAGAGAGAATGACGACCAGTGCCGTCTTCGGGGCGGAGATTGCAGGTATGGAATTCAAAGAAGAAATGGCCAAAAAAGTGCAGTTGTTAACTTAAATGGCCTTGAGAAGCTTTGAATATTTTGTGTATATTACCCAAATTGTCCTTCTTCTTCTTTTTTTTCCCTTTTTTTTTTTAAAAAAAAAATCTATAACGTTTCATCAATTATTTGTCTTCCTCATTTTCTTTTGAAAAAATAACTTAATTATGCCTAAGTTTATAACAACTTGGGTTTTCTTGTGCTCAATCAATTCAGAAATTCAATTTTTCAAAAGATTTTTTTTAATATTTCTTCTTTTTCTTTTAAACTCACCTATCTATCTATTATAATATGTAAAAATAGAAACAAACTCATCAAAATGCTCCAAATTAGATTTTTTAATGAGTTGACAATGTATCATTTCATGACTTTTCATATATATATATATATATATATATATAAATGGCACTCCATCTAATAAAATTGACTTTTGAATTTTTAAAAAAATTTGTTCATTTTTAAATCATTCATAAATAATATAAATTATTAAAAGAAGTTTTTTTAAAAAAACTTTTATAAAATAAATAAATAAATAAAATTCATATGGTACTATTTTTCTAAAATTATTCTATTTTAATAATAAAAACTTAAATTTTATAAAAGACGGTTTCTAGAATCAAAATTTCTTGAAAAATAGAGAGATTCATATATACAGAACTATATTGTTTTAGCTTAATACAATATACTAACATCCATATATAATTTTTAAATATGAATATTAAAATAAAAAATCTAATTACTTTAATAATTAAAACTTATATGACATAGGTTGAATCTTCATATAATTTTATCACCTTATATATTTTTTTAAAAATTTAATAATTATCATTAATAATAATAATAACAAAATTAATATATAAATATTAAAAAAAAATTATAATTACCTCACATATCGTGGCTTTCCATCTAATTTCAATATAAAACAAACTCGCAAATATAATGATGAATCGCAATATATCAAATAAATAAATATATAAATATTTAAAATATTGCTTCAATTCTGAATATATTTAACTCAATAATTTAATAGGTCATTTTTACTTTTTGTCTGTTACTTTCTACCGTGTTAATAAAAAATAAAATTATGTTTTTAAGTATTCAAGAAAAATAATACTAGTTTCTTATCTTACATAGTTAGTGTTCAATTTAAATCATTTGGAATTAATGTAAGAGAAAATAGTCCATATAAAATACAATTAATAAATTCATAACTTCCTCTCTATGTACATAAATGATTTTTTTAATAATTTTGGGTTGATTTGGCATAGATAGACATTTGCATTGATAATGGTTCCTATCTTACCATGTTTAATGATATAAATTTAACTGAACTTTTTCCAAATCTTTATAAATATTTAATTAAGGAAATACTCTGAAAGTTTCCATAGAAAAAACTTGCACTCCAAATAATGTTAAGAAGTCATCAAACTCATATTCTTATACATGGGACAGTGAAACGTGAAGTAACGCTAAGTAGTTATTATAACTAGACGAAGATCCTCTCTTTGTCCGATATATTAATTTATTTTAATCTTTTTTAAAAATTGTTAAATATTTAAATATATAAAATTTTTATGATTGAAAAAAAAATAAATGCCTTCACCTTTTGTCCGTTTGTAATTTTTCATCAGTTATGGATAATTTTATTCATGGATATTTATGTTTTATCACAAATTCAATAGTTGTTTTTAAGAGAAATTGAAAAGTTGTTTAATAAATTATTTTTTTTAAAGTTATAAATAACGTAACCTTATGGAGAAATTAAAGAGTGTTTGACATATTTTATTTATATTTTTAAATATGTGTCTTATTTAGTATTTTTTATTTGATCTATTATATTTTTATTTTGATATAATTTTTTTTTAATAAATTGAAGAGTCTCTAAATAATAATATTATTATTATTTATAAATATTTTTATTTTATAGATAAAATCAAAGAACAAATATCTAGGGTCTCTACAAACATATTAAGGTGTGATTTACTTTTCATATTCATATTTATTAACTCATTGTATGTACGGTAAAGAGGAGAGTAGATTTACTGAACAATTTTATAGATAAATAATGATAGAGATAACTAAAGAGTTTTAGATAATGATAAGGAAAAGAAGAATCTTATGGATATAGCATATTACATTAAATGCATTATTTATAATAATTCCATAAAAATATTTATTAAAAAAATTTGGACTTTAAAGTTATTTAAATTAAATTGTTGAGAGTTTTAATATAAAAATAAAAATTTTCATATGGACAATTTAAAAAACGTGATCTTTATTTTTGCATAATTTTCAACAATTATAAATAATTTTCAATTTTATTTTTTATTTTTATTAGAAATTGAAAAATCTTCGAATAATTTCTCTTAGTGGTGAATATTTTGTTTTATAGTACAAGATTTAATATTTTTTTGGAAAGGTTATAGAGTTTATATGATTTATTTATGAATATTATGAATTAAAATCTTAAATTTTATTTTTTTTTGCCTTCTTTTTTTTCCTCCTCCTTTCTTATTTTAAGTAATTTCAACATATTTGTGTACATAGTTTTGAATAAATATTTATTTTGTTTATAAATATTGTGAATACGGTCATTATTTAGTCTTATTTATTTATTTGTTTATGAAAAATTTTGTTTTCATATAAATTTTAAGACAAGCTAAAAGAAATTGACTCATCTTGGAATAAGTATTGTTTTAGTTATTATTATTATTTATATATTGTTTTATATAAAATTAATTAGTTAACCACTATATATAAAAACAAAAATGATATTACTAAAACAAAAACATGCTCACCATTCTTATTGATTATGCTAGCCAAAATAAAAAAGATCATCATTTTATTAAAGATGATAAAAAGGAAGAAAAACTCAATAATAATAGCATATATAATGTATCCACCAATTAGGGATATGATATATTTTCTCTGGATAAAAGGATCAAGATTATATTTAAAAAATAAAAATAAACTTTGAGGTATAATTGACCAACATAAATGGTTAGATCTTGATTATCTTCTCTGCAACTCCATACGATTGCTATTATCATCCAAATGAAATAAAGCTTCATCTATAAATTCGTTATGATCATCAGATATTAATATAGAAAGTAAAATAAGAAAAATGAAAAATAGAAAAAAAAACAAAAGTTTCTTACATAGTCTCTTGTTTTTCTATAGAGTTGCCAGATGAAAATATGATGAGAAGTTACAAAATGAGCACCGACAACTGCAAACAGCCAACATTAATGATAATGGGGTGATAATTAATACTAATTGTAGAGGAATGCGAAGTATGGTTGGAGTTCTATTTATGTAGAGGAAAAAACAAAAAGAAACTAATTGTGTAAATGAGAGTGAATGATTGAATCATTTTATAAAAAATAAATGAAGGGTTATAAATAAACAAAGAGTTTTATTAAAAAAAAAGGATAGTTTTAGAGTGACGTCGGGATAGGAGAGAAATAGAAAGGAGGTGTTGCCGATAAGGTGGTCGGAGCTACCTTGCCGAGATTGGGTGTGGTGGTTAGCGGTGGTCGACAATCAAATTGAATCTGTAATAAGGTAAGATGGTCGACAATCAAATTAAATCTGTAATAAGGTAAGAGATCGGGTAGTTGAAATTGGGTAGAGAAGGAGGAGAGAGAAAAGTAGATTTAAGCTTTCCTTTTTATTTTTCTTTCCAAATTTACCTCCAAAAAAATCAAATGAAAGGGGTTTGATTCAATTTTGTTAACCCTCAACTGCCAAATTAAAAAAAAATGCCTATTTTGATGTCTTTTAAAAGTTCTAAGTGTTCAAAATTGTTAAAATTTAATTCGAGTGTCTAGACAAAAAAATCGAAATGTTCAAGTGTTTTTGACATTTTTTACCTTAATTTAATGATCCATCATCATTTTCCTTTTTCCTAAAAATTGTGGATTTTTTTATATTTAATTATGTGTTGTTTCCTATTAAATGAAATATTTTTATTTTTATTTATGAACATTTGAAATTAAAATATTCATTTTTATAAATATATACATATATAATCTAAATTTTAATTAATAATTTTCGTAATTTAACCAATTGCATGCTATTAACCTATGGTATGTTACCACTAATCATACTGATTACAACATGGATATTTTTTAAGGCCAAAATCTATTTTTTAAATAAATCAAAATTATTTATTTTCTTCATTCATACGAGATGATATAAAGAAGTTATGAAAATGAAAAGGCTTTTTACATTTAGATATATATAAAAAAAAAGATGAAGAAGAAGAAAAAAAAGGAAAAAGACAATGAAAGACTTTTTAAGCCAGGAAAAGGGGAAAATTCCCCCACTCCTCCTTTTTGCAGTTTTTCCTTGAGGACTCTAAAGTAAATTCACCTTTCTAATGGACACAATTGTTTTTCTTTTAAATAAACCTTTCTTTATGGTTTTACCACAGCCCTGAGAGGTCAACACTTCAAATTCCTTTTTCTCCCTTAATGTGATATTAATAAAAATTTATTTTCCTCATTAAATCAAAAACTCATCTTTATTGGTTTTTGGAAAATATCCATTAGACAAAAAGAAATAACATCCATATGGTCCGTATATGAAACTAGATGGTCACCCTGCATGTGCATAAAATATTATTTATATTTAAATATAAATAATATAGATAAAATAATTACCCAATATATTTTAGCTTCACTTTTTAATTACCCAATATATACATATATCATTGTATTCATTAATGAAGTACAAATGAATCTCTTATCAGATATATGTCTAATAAAAATGAATCTATCATATAAGTATATCATTTAGATATATAGTAATAAAATGATTATATCATTAAAAAAATACTTTATTATTTGATAATATTCTATTTACGTAATGAAATTATCACTGATTAAATGAACCAAGCATCACATAATAGACTGAACCTGTCCTTTTGTATCGTCTATCTATCATCTTCTCCACAAATCAGGAAAAATTTATTACTATAAATTAAAAATTAAATTGATTTTTTATTCGGTTTGGAGTCTATTTAGTTACTTAATAAATATTTATACTTAATATATATCACATTAAATTAATTTACCATATAGAAAATGTTATGAAGTGGCATGCAGTTCAAATTATGCAATGCTCCCATTAAACATTCAACGGTCAATTATTATTATTTTTTTAAAAAAATTGATCGAGTACTCTAGGATTTAATTTAGCCTTTTAAGATCTAATTTATAAAATATATCGATAAAAAAAAATTTTATTTAATAATTAATTTCATTTATATATATATAAATAATTGACAATTAACTTTGATCATTAGAGACTTAACTAAAGTAATTGAATTTCGTAGCATTCGGTAGTATTACCCTATATATAATTACTCATTATTCCATTATAAGTAAAACAAATGAAAATGTCTTTTTATCTTTCTTGAAACAACTCAATGGATAATAATAAAAAAATAAATTTATCTTAAATCTTGGTGTTGCTAAATAAGAAAATTTCTTTGATGAGCCAAAAGGAAAACATAATATATACACATATAATACAATAGAAATACAAAATTAAAAAACAAAAGTCACACCTATGTCTAATATTTATATAAACATTTACAATACCTTTAAAATAATATATGAAATTCAAATAAATAGAAAAAATTTTAAATACAAAAAAAAAAGGAAATAAATGAGATCATTTTTCAAAATTTTTTTAAGATTACGTACATAACATTTTTTCAAAAATTTATTTCACAAATATCAAATTCACATGATTATAATTCCATCGATGATGAATGCTTGAAAGCTGAAGGGGAAGAGGAAATCAAAGACTGGTGCCTCTCCGTGTCCCCAGCTTTCCCATAATTACATTTTTTTTATTTATAATATTATCTTATTTATTTAATTAATTGAAAGTAAAGCGGTCATGTGTGACGAGGTTGGCTATTCACAAATGACGCTGCTTTATATTTATTTTATTTTTTATTTTTTACTTTCGAAGAGAAATTATTTCACTATTTTAGTACTCTAGATAGCACTAAGTACTAAAATAATGTGAAGGCAAACTTTTTCCAAAAACTAGTATTTTAGCCCTTTAATTATTTTCTAGAAACGTACTTACCTTTCTATCTTTTGATGGTTAATTATTTTCTTCCAGGAGGGTTTTGAATTAACTGATAGGATGAATATTTTAAGCTTGTCCCTCGTTTCCACTTTAATCTCCACGTCCTGCGAATTTTGTAATCATTTTGGGCATCTTACATATATTGAGGCATTAGTCTTCCAATGAAAATGCTATTGTAATAATAATACTTCTTCTGTAAATATTTCTATTTCTATTTTAAATTGTCCGAAAATAAATATTTTGTTTATTTAATTAGTTAAAATTTTGTTAAAGAATTGATATGGTTAAATTTTAAATGAATTAAGTCAACTAATTTTCTTAAAATATGCGTAAGTTAAATTGAAACATTCTATTTCAAACGGAGAGAGTACTAGTTTTATGTGAAGCTACTAATGGTTATTTCTTGAACAAAAACCATGTATTTTTTGAAAATTAGGAGGATATTCTAAAACTCATAAACCATAATTTTTCACTTTATATAAAAACTGATAAGTGTTTTTGACTTTAATCTTAACTACTTGAAGCCCATGCAAAGCATGGGGGTATATATAATATTATTATTTATATGATAAATTTTATTTTTTAAAATTAAAATTGGTTATATTTGTAATATTTAGCTTAATATTATTTTACGATGGTTCAAAAAAAGAAGGAAATCTTTTCTTATTTTATAAGTTTTGTCAATGTATATAATTTTATAAGTTAATTGATGATTTAAAGTTAATTAATTTAACCTTTTTATTTATAAAAATATTAATTTCTTAAACTTGCTTGTCATAATCTTAAGCAAGAAATTTGATTCGTCATTTTAGGGTTTGCAAAATATAATTAATAAAAAAATTATGAACATATTTTATGTATATTCATTTAATAGACAATTTTATTTTTTAATAAATTCATAAATTGGTAAATAAAATTAAAATCTTATTTATGTATGGTTATTATAAGTTTAATATGCAGTAATTTTGTTATATATAATGCATAAGAATAGACGGATTTGCTAGGCGCGCTTCGGAGCACTCCTTAATGCGCGCTCCAACCGTTACTGCAACGGAATTCTTGCTCCGCTTGGTTGGCTGCATGACCACTGTAGCAAGAATTCCGTTACGGTAACGGTTGTAGGGCGCATTAAGAATAGATATTTTAATAGTTTTATAGAAAAAGAAAAGAAAACTGAAGAAAATATTTTTACTCTATTCTATTAATTATATATAAAATATAAAAGAATAATAATTTAAATACTTTAAAACATGAAAGGAAAATGAAGAGTCTTTTTTAATTTGGTACTTCCACATCAGGTCATGGAGTGATTTTATATACTTATGTGTCATTTTCTACTTAAATGTTTCTATTTTTATATATTATAATAAATTTCAATTATAGATCGTCTTTATAATAATAATTATTGTAACTAGTAGACACTAGTAGAATCATTTGAGTGTAAATTACGAAGTTAGCTATTATAGGAAGTTCCATCACTTCAAAGACTGTTATTGTAATTTAAAATTTAAAACATATTTAGGAGAATGGACATTTAATTTTGAATATTTTAATATAGACATAGAAATAGACATTTTAAATTTCATTAGAAGGATTTTCCCCCCTTCATTTCAACAAATTCAAATACTCGAACCCAAATAATATTATTTAATTGAATTTGGATAAAAAAATATATTATTTTAAACCGTTAAATTTGAAATCATATATATATATATATATTTATATATATACACATGTACATTAAACTAAAATGTCATAATTAAACAACAAACAACCTATATATATTCAACTTTTCTTTGACCCCTCAAAACCTTGCTTGCCGAATAGATCATTTTTAGTCTTAACAAACTCTTGGGTTTGGTATGATGCTGTGGAATTTAGTCTAATATTGGCATTTCGTATGGGACTAAATTTTTAAGTCTGAATTGAAACATATTTTTGGAGAAGCATTTAGACATATACTATAGTATTACTCTACCCCATTACGATCAGAATTAAAACAATACAACTTAGCTTCAAATCTCTAATTATACATTTATTTGTCAATTATTATTATACTAATAAAAAATATTAATAAAAATGTTACATGTGGTCTTTAATTGTTATTTTTTAATATATTTTATATACTAAATCATTAAAAAAAAAAACTAAACTCTAAAAAGATAAATTAAACTCTAGGAATACTTGATTTTTTTAGAGATACGTGTTAAATTTTTATTGATGTAACCTAAAGTGGTACATAATTATATAATAGGAGATCTGAAGGCCAACTTACTTCCATAAATTAAAAATTTTCGTTTTAAAAGTTTATTGAAAAAATAATTTGATTTTAATAAATAAAACATTCTTTTTACCCAATATAAAACTACTAGAAAGTAAATATAAAGTATATTTTCACATTTTCTTGTTTTAAATACATACATAAACAGGGAAAAAATAGGGTAACATTTAAAAATATTCATAAATGGATTAATCAAATAATATTTGAAGCTCTAATTAAGCAATTGTGACCATTAGATAAGGGTACAAGTGAAAGCAAAAGTAACTAAATAACTAATGATATCTTGATATACCATAGTTAAAAAAGAAAATATTTATTTCATGATAAGTAAAAATGAAATATATGAAATTTTGAGCGCGAAAGATAACTGAAAGACTTGTCATTAATGATTAACAAAATTCAGATCCAAAAGAAAAGTAAATAAGAAAAGTATGAACCAACCACCTATCAAAATCAATCAAAAATAATTCACTCGAAAATAGACGAAGTACTACTATTCAAGATAGTCCCTTTTTTTTTTTTTTCTCCGAAGGGCATAGACGAACTGGTAAGGTAGACGTGAAGTTTGGTTAACTCCAATGGCAGGCGAGGGTTCGAACTTCGGTAAGGACAATGTCCCGACTTGGTTCGGCAAGTGGCTGTCTCGGCAAAGGCAATGTCCCGAGCTTGGCAGCCTACTCTACGAGTTCATGCACATTCTTCGATTTATACTCCACTGGCACAAGGGACTTCTATAACCAGTGAGAGGGGTTTCGGCCTCAAGTTACTTTCCCCTTAAACCAAAGATAATCCTCTTTTTTAATTTTGCATTATTCTCATTAATTTAATTTAATTTTTGATCCATTTGGTCTCAAACCAAATTATAGTATAATTTCATAAGTCTTTTTTTTTTCAACCGTTATAGTCTCTTAACATATTATGGATAGCCATTATGGTTGTTCAACATATTATGGGCAACTATTAGGATCCCAACTATCATTTTTTCTAACAAAATATTTTTTGGAACAGGTCATTTTACTGGTATGAGATAACTTTTCAGGAGCAAAATTGTTCATCTCATCTTTGTTACCCGAAGTCTAAAAAACCCAAGGGTTGTAAATAAATTTTAGTTGTCCAGTTAATTTATTTGGATTTGTTAATCCAAATGCAATTATTTTTTTTATTTTTTAAAAACTATTAGTTAGATTTTGAGCAACAAGGATGATATGGATAATTT
>JAOXNR010000028.1:13453846-13490036 GCA_028571225.1 Parsonsia alboflavescens
GTTAATTGCCCCCCCCCCCCCCCCCCAAAATGTTATTCTATGTTGACAAATGACTAGTGTTTTGTTGGAAAATAGTAATTGAGACCAAGGTTTTTAAAATTGAGAGTTTAAGTAAACTCGTTGGGGTCCTATAAACTCAGATCGTAAACTCGTCGAGTTTGCATCTGGAATAAATATATACATTAAATAATTTATATATCTTCACAATAAAATAAATATCCATATAATATAGTAAAAAAAAGTCTAAAGTTCATATTTATAAGCAATTCCAAATAAAATTACAATAAACTCACAAGTTTTATAAAACTAAAATTTTTCTAACATTGTTTAAAATATCAATCATCAAAATCAAATGTCATGAAAACATAAAAAACTAGATGAATAAGAAAAAACATTGATCATCAAAATTAAGACACGAGAAAGTTCATTGTAAGATTATCATCACTAGCTATTTGTTTTTGTCTCTTCGAGGACATCCCAATGGGTAAAGTGGTAAGCTCGCAGAACATAGGTCTCGAATTCGAATTCCACCAACATTCTTCTGGATAAGCAAAATGTCGAGGTACATGCGAATGTGAACTGGTTGAACATGCTTTAAAAAAAAAAAAAACTATCTAGTTGTTCTTCGCCACTATCATCATTATTAAACTTTAAATTTATTTGTATTATACAAATTTGAAATATTTATAAATGTATTATTAAAATACACATTGATTTATTTTGTAAAAAAGTGGTGATATATAAAATACATTAACAATTGAATATGTAAAGGTTTGTTGGAGAGCTGATAGGTGTGTTTGACTATAGCTATGAGTATTAAGTTCAAATTCTGATTCGATTTTATACTTTTATATCCCCTAAAATTGTAAACTTGTGCGAGTTTGCGAGTCAACTCGAGATTTTGACAACCATGATTGAGATCATAACGGCTGCCTATAAAATGTTAAAAGACTATAATGATTGGAAAAAAAACATTTGAGATTTTATTATAATTTGACTCGGGATCAAATATGTTAAAAACTCTTTAATTAATTATTTTTTTCTTGAAAACCCGACTAGATTTCTCTCTTCATTATCCGTCTTAAACTAAGGTTAACAATTCCAATAGTAACACGATCTTGAAAAGTGGATAAGCATTACTCATCATAATTATAATTCTATGATTATAAGTTTAAATCATAATAATAAGTATTGATATCTTTATTAAATCCAAATCTATGTACTAATATCACTTTTCTTAATAAAAATTTAATTACATTAGGAAATAAGATATTCAATTTGAAACAACTCAAAATATAAAAAAGGGACATTTAATTTCGAATGAAAAGAATACTAATTATTAAAACTCGTACTTTTTTAAAATAATTAGTTTAAAATTGATTTAGTATATAAAATTTTCTCCTTCTATAGATCCAATTACCTCTTTTTTTTTTAATTTAAAATATTCTTTTGTGGAATGACTCTTATTAACAAAAAAAATAGTTTAGTACTAAATTAAATGAAAGTTAAACATACTCCTTATTTAAAGTTAAAGTAGATTCACAAAAGATTGAATATATAGTATTTCCTCCATTCCGAATATTCAATTTATAATAGAGGAACTATAAAATTAAATAAAAAATAATCTTGTAAATAAAATTTATAAAAATACATAAATCTTTATAGATTCGATCATTATGTTAACTTTTAGCTTTAAAAAACAGTTGAGCCGGAATTGATATAGATATTTATATATATAATTACTTCTTTTTGGAAGTATGTAAATTTGTAATTACCATGATGCCAAATATAAGAAGGAAGAGGAATTAGAAAAAGGAAATTTTTTCCTAAATGAAAAAGAATAAAATCACAACCCTACCAATATTTGGACAGGGAATATATGGTGTCTTCTTGGGAATAACGACGTTATGAAGATGCACACGAAGCTTTCAGACATTACATTTGCACACCAAACCAAACCATAAACAAATCACAATTATTTCATGAGGAAAGCTGGGAATTTTGACGGTCCACTCCGTGTATTGTGTCTCTCTCTCTGTGCCTTTCTGTACATATATACTTCCTTTTTTTCTCCATTCTTCTGCCTACATTCTTTGAAATTTTTATTCCCCTTTACAGTATTTTTCCCATTTTCTGTTAGGTCCAGCTCCATCGATCATCGCTCCGTCTCACGTCCACCCCACCTTGATCCTGCTCGGAAAGATTTGGAAAAAAAAAGGGGAAAAGAAGATAAACCCATCATTCTTTTATGTACACTGATTGAATTGTGGTCATCTTTTGTGGGTTTGTTGAAATCTTGAGTTTTTGTTGGTGAAAATGAAGAGCAGGAACAGTGGGAAGGTGTCTGTGAAATGGGTTCCTATTTTCTCTATTGCTTTCTTCTTTATGGGCGTGCTGTTTACGAACAAGTTAGTCCTTTTTTAGCAAAGTTTTGGGAATTGGATTGGTTTGCTCTTCTTTAATAAGATTGGATTTTGATTTTTTGCATATTGATCTTTTCGTATTGCAGATTCTGGACCCCACCAGAATCCAGCAGCCAGCTGATTTCTCAGCACAAACGTGAGCAAGAGTTGCAGATCATCTCCGAGGACTGCACCACCAAGAAGAAGGTTTGAAAACTGAATTTCAGCATGAATTTCGAGATTTTTTTTTTTTGTTTTTTTTGTTTTTCAAAGATTCAAATTTTATAGATGTGCTATTGATAAGTATATTGAAGCTCTTCCTTTTTTGTTGTATTAGAAATCTGAAGAGCAAGATAAGGATGTAATGCAGGAGGTATACAAAACCCATGAAGCGATTCAGTAAGTTTGGTTAACGGTACTTTTTGTCTCAAAAATTCACAAGTTTTAAGTTGAAAATTGTGAATAATATGAAGTGAAGTAGATTTATTGGGGAAATTTGGGTGTTGACATAATAGATTTCTTTTCAAGGACATTGGACAAGTCTATTTCAATGCTTCAGATGGAGTTGGCAGCTAGTAGGAGTAGTAAGGAGATGGGAAACACTGATGAGTCCTCTGTGTCTTCTCAAGAGGGCCCTCCAAGAAAGAAAGCATTCATCGTTATAGGGATCAATACTGCTTTTAGCAGTAGAAAAAGGCGTGATTCAGTTAGAGAAACGTGGTTGCCCCAAGGTACAATTCAATTTTTAGTTTCCATTTGGATTTTAAACCTCTGTAAACTTTTGCTTGTTTAACTGATTTTATAATGTAATCAGGTGAAAAGCTGGTCAAATTGGAGGAAGAAAAGGGAATCGTTGTCCGGTTTATGATTGGACATAGGTAAGTTCTTTGGTGAGGTTCTTATTGAATATTTTGTTGTGGACTTGAAATCCTTCCATAGTTGATAGGCAGATTTAGATTTCATATTCCTTTACTTCTTAAATGCTTGTTGCAGAAGAGATTAATTGAGTCTTTGGTAAGATAATATCAGTTTTGACGTGAATTGGCCAAGAATCTGAGTTAGGGACAGGTTGTTCAACTGGGTTGATGAAAATGATTTGTTTCTGTTTGTTTTTTGACATGATTTTCATGAAGGATAACACAAGAAGATGTTAGCCACTTGTCATTTGGAAGAAGTTTGGTTGAGTGAAACTGAATAAGAAGATTGAATTTATCCTTAAGCCACAATTTTCCCCTTTCTTAGATTTGATATTACATCTTTTGTCATTAGTTGCGTTGACAAAGGAATCATCAAACTGTTGAAATTGTTTACAATAATTTGGAGTTGGAATAGAGTTAATCTTACTTAATATGTGCATGTCCTTCAACTAATATTTGGTTTTAGATGTCTGTAGTCTTACAACATTAATTGGAACTATTTTGAAAGTGAATAAGCCAAAGGTCTTAGAAGCCTCTTATCTTCTCACGGAGAATGAGGTTGTTTGATGCTTATGGAGAGACAGGTCATTTAAAACCCTCTGGATCTAGATGAGGGACTATTCAAAAGGCTGCCATATGTGCCAATGAACAATATTCTCCAGCCAGGGGCTTTTGAACTGGTGACAGAGTATTGATATTGACGACTAACCAAATTTGCACATTGATTTGGAAAAATGATGGTTGTATCTTTCATGGAACTGTTTCTGGGTTGTTCTACTTGGATAATAACCATGCAGTGATAATTTTGGCATTTGTTTTAAAGTAAAACAGGAGCATATATGTTGCTCTCTATATGGAGTATCTATCTGATTTATTTTAAATGAAAAAACCATCATCAGAGAATGGAGTTATCATCAGAGACTTTCTTAGAGGTTTTGATTTTGATAAACCTAAAACCCTTAGTGCCTGCATATTACTTGTGAAATACTTGAAGAAGCACATTTGCCTTTGTAACAAGTGTTGCTGCATAAGTTCTGAGTGGATGATATTGACTTCAGTGTCACAAGGCTTCTTTTCAAAAGCTTCCAAAGTTCTAACTTGAGATACTGCCAAGAGATCTTATCTTGGAATTAATTTGAGTTCTGCTGTACCAGCATAGTCAGCTTCCTGCTGGAGTTCCACTCGCTCATAAGAAATCATATCTGGTTAAAATCTTGAAATTAGTTTGCTTGCCTTTGTCTACTTTAGTGAACACTGGAATATTCTATAAAATTCAAGTTCTTTTGTTTTGCAAGTTCTATTTGCCCTTTTTCCTTGCTCTCCCAATAGGCTTCTAGTTGTAATTTTATGTGGTTTGGATGTCACATGTGAAATTTGGTGAGTACTTCCCAGAAATCTAGTCTCTCTTAATTTGATCTCCATATGTTACATACAGTAACTATCATATTGCTAACCAATGGTAGATGTACTTGCCATTTGCACTACGTGATATGCTGCTCTTCTTATTTAACTTTATCTGAACTGATAATCCAGTGCAACATCAAATAGCATACTTGATCGGGCTATTGATTCTGAAGAAGCTCAACACAAGGATTTCCTTAGGCTGGTAATTACATTTTATTATTTTACATCTAAAAAGGGAGAGAAAAAAGGCCTTTAAGGTGTCCAGAACATTGCATTTGAGCTCCTTGTTTTCTGAAGTTGATCTTAAGTCTCTTTGTCATGCAGGAGCATGTTGAAGGATATCATGAATTGTCAGCAAAAACAAAAATATTTTTCTCCACTGCTGTTGCAAAATGGGATGCTGATTTCTATGTCAAGGTTGACGATGATGTACATGTAAATTTGGGTACTTCCCTTCCCTTCCCTTTATTCTCTCTTTTATATAGTTTAGAGATTTTGTTTATTCTAGCAGAACTCAAATGTTGTTCCATCTTTCCTTATAGGTATGCTGGCAGCAACTCTTGCACGTCACCGATCAAAACCCAGAGTTTACATTGGGTGTATGAAATCTGGACCTGTTCTTGCCCAAAAGTAAATCTAGCTGGAGCTTTCATTTAATATTGATAATTTCTTTCTTTATTTCTAGTGTATCTTTTCCTCCTTTTCGCTGACCACTTTATTCTTTTTTGGGTACTCTTGTGAATCATTTGTTGACAACCATATATTTATGTAATATCTAGGAATGTCAAGTACCATGAACCAGAATACTGGAAATTTGGAGAGGAAGGAAATAAGTATTTCCGACATGCAACTGGACAGATCTATGCTATTTCAAAGGATTTGGCTACTTATATATCGATAAACCAGTAAGTAGTACTCACTTTTAGGTTTATTTTGTTTCCCTTAGATTCACCTTTTTGTGATTGTACAAAATGGAAAATACAGAACATACTAGGAAATTGATTCAGTTGAAAATGGACACATTGGAGTTAATATTGATGACCTACCGAATTCCCTAGTAGGCGAATCAACATATCTCAGTTAAATGAAAGTGAGACAAAGACTTAGTGGAAAGTGGTTTATAACATGTAGGACCTTTTAAAGGGCATTTTAATGTTGAACTCTTGCATTCTATAGATACCATGTCTTTCTTCTTGATTATTCCAGTAATGTTTTGGGGTGTTCACTGTGGTAATAGGCCTATATTGCATAAATATGCCAATGAAGATGTCTCACTTGGTTCATGGTTTATCGGCCTTGAAGTTGAGCACATTGATGATCGCAGCATGTGCTGTGCAACTCCTCCAGGTATTTCCAAATTAATGTCACATTGTTTAAAATATTCAAATAATGATATTTAAAAGTTGGAACAATTTCCACTGCCTGGACCTTTTCATTAACCTGGAACCTTCATATTTGGAGAAACTCAGTATTAAATTCCTTGGTGTAAAGATTGTTCCTGTGTATTAACTGTGTGAAAGATGCTTATTTCCTAATCTATAATGCTGGGTTTTCTATGGAGAAAAATAATTTATGTAGAATCGTAGACAGTAAGACCATGTTTGTTTTCTTTGGGAAGAAATCTCTTTTATATTTCTCTGGAGGGAGGTGAAGATAAGAATTGATATGTAATAAAGATTCCTTGTACCTCTTTCTCAGTCCACTTTGCCACCCCCCCCCCCCCAAAAAAAAATGGGATAAGAAAGGAAACCACGGGGAAAGAGAGAGACATAATCCTCTTTCATTTCTGAGTTTTGATGATATGTTCTTGTTCTAAAAATGATTAGTTTTTCTCTGTGATATTTGTCTGGAGGGTGCTGTCAAAGGACAAGCAAATAATGACAAGATATGAGTAGAATTTGTCCTTTCTAATGTTTTCTACTTGATCTTTTCCTACAAACAAAACAGTATTGTATTGGACAAAACCAGCTCTATAAGACAATCTGGAGGGAAAAAAAAGGTCTTCAGGGATCTCTGGTCCCTTACTTTCCACTTGCTAATCCAACCAATCTCTCTTTGGTTTGCCCCCTACAATCTTTTTGTTCCCAATCCTGTATGAAAAAAAAAAAAAAAAACTCTTTGTGAAGAAGGACACACGAGCAAATGACTTGTATGATCCTGTGTAGCAAACTAAAGCATAAATATGTCTGGCACTTCTTAATTCTCCATTTTAAATCATGATATCATTGTCCACTGGCTAAATATGTCTCTGTATTCTGTTGGCACCTTACAGATTGTGAGTGGAAGGCGCAGGCAGGCAATGTATGTGTTGCCTCCTTTGATTGGAGCTGCAGTGGAATTTGCAGATCAGTAGAGAAACTGAAATTTGTCCACGAGAAGTGTGGTGAAGGGGAAGAAGCACTATGGCATGCTCTATTCTGAAACTTACCATAAACTTAATCTTTTGGTTCTTTAAAGTAACTGAGCACATTCATACAAGCAGCAATTTATAGAGCGAAGGCATATGGTTTTAGATAGTTGTTGACAGAGATCACATTCTGAACCAAATGAGCATGGTGTGTGACACGAAGGTGTAGCTAAGATTTCCACGGCATTGCAATATGGCGATTCTGCAAACTACTTCCATTGTAGTCTGCATACTAATGGAAATGTGATATTTATAGAAAGTGTGTAGAGACTGTTGTTTGGTACTTGATGATATTCATCAATGATCAAACTTTTGACATCCATTGAAAACCACTACAAAGGGCCTGTTTTGCTTCTCAGTCCCATATAGCACATGCAGAACTGTCTCTTTATTTTATTTATTTTTGTGGATTTTGTAGCTTCTAATTCTGGCAATACATAGCAGTCATTATTTTTGTACTGCTTTCTCTCCCTTTCTTGGCCATCTGTTTTCTCTTTAAATAGATGGGCATGGAGTTGTACCTTCCATGCTTTCTTTTGGATTACTATGGTCAAGTTAAATATAATGCCTATATATCAATAAAAAATAAATTCTAGGTAATATTGACAAAAGAATAACTAATGTATTTTTATTTCATAAAATGAGATAATTAATTTAGAACCAACAAAATATTTAAAAATATTAGCATCTAATTCCAAGATGGTGAAGATGGGGGAGGTGCCTGACCAACTGGCTAATCAGACTAGGGCCTCGCTAGGAAGTAAAACCGCTAATATTGAGCAGATGCATGAAGACAAATTTTAAATAAATATATGTTTATTTTATGTAAATATTTAAGCGTTTATATAGAAATACAATATTTCTATTTTAGATAATAGAAAATATAAATTATAGTCTCATAAGAATAAAAAAAATTAATACACACTTTTTTCTCATATGTCGCCGAAGGGACTCATTCTCAATGTTTTATTTAGCAGAAATGGATTATTTTTAAAATATCTAAATTCTCTATTTAAAATAAATTTTTTTTTTTATTAAATAATTCCAATAAACAATCCTATCCAACTGGCAGTTTTTATGTCTATCTTCTTTTAGTACTTGATAATTTTTTCTCTTGGTAGTAAGTGGTACTCAAACTAATTAGAAAAAAAGAAGAAAAGGAAAAAGGGGTCCTCTAACTATGCACGAAGAATTTACTGCTTGGCAGCCCATCGCAAGAAACGAAAGCATGCAAACGTGTCGGTACACGGTACGTCGATGTTAGCTGCAGACTTGGAGTCAGTATCTAGTTCCACGCGCCCCCTCCGAGTCTGAATATCTCGTCTTTCCCATTTGATCGTCGTGTCCGGCTCCTATACTGACTCCGCTTGCTCGCAAAAGTCATCTCCGCCGTCCACTGGTCGGACGGAGCGGCAATAGCTTCCTATCTTCCCATGGAGACCACCGCCGCTACCACCGATGCTTTTGGATCATCGACGGCGCCACTCACATGGCACGACTTCCTAGAGCGCATGCGGCAACCTTCAGCTGCAGAATTTGTCAAAGCCATTAAAAGGTTTCTGCATTTACTTTAATTTCTTAAATGAATGTTTCATTCATTGATTATTCATTTGATTAACCTTACCATATTATTAATGCATTGTGTAATTATTGTTGGTTTTGTTTGTTTGCCAAAGTCTACATAAATTAGGATTTGGGTTGGTAAGTTTCTTAAATTCTATGTCAATTTGAATTAGGACTTTAGTTGACCTCAATGTCGCATATCGATGAGGATTAGGATAGAAGGAGGATTGGGTTACTATAAATAACCTATCTTTTTGTATTTTTTCAGAACTTTGATGTTGATTCAGTAATTTTCAGTTTGCATATGATATTATATCATATTGAGGGCATTTTTCTTATACTGTATTGTATGTACTGGTCTTTGCCCTATTAGTGAATGTTGATTCCGATTTCGAAAATTTTCAGTTTTATAGCGTCATTTATGAATAATCCATCGTCACAAATACGCAGTTTTATAGTGTCATTTATGAATAATCCACCCGACGGAGAAAGGGATAGTGCAGCGGTGCAGGAATTTCTCAGCAATATGGAAGTGGCATTCAGAGCTCATTCACTTTGGGCTGGTCGTTCAGAAGAGGAATTGGAGAGTGCTGGTGAGGTGAGTTAATTTTTTGTCCGTGATTCTTTCCTGTTTGATTGTGTGAAATTACAGTTAAATTTGCAATTAAAGTAACTTCTTTTTGGCAAATAAAGAGAGATAAAAATGAATATGTTATGCTTTTGTGGGGTGAGAAGGGTTAATTTGTATCGAGATAAGTAATTTCTGATAAGACTGGCAGAAAGAGGGAGACTTTTGCATGGTTCTAATTAATTTTGTATGTCAAATTAAGTCCTACATAAGCACGGAAAGAAAAATAAAAGCCTATTTTAATTGGATATCATTCCTCTGCCTGCCTCATGTGGAATCCATATTTGTCTCTGGGAGAGGCAGATGATAATAACATATAATGAAGGAAAACATTATGCTGGATGCAAGGTTGAATTTCAACTGCAATTATCTCATCTTTTCTCTCAATTACTGAGACAGAGAAACATACAAATTCTTTCATTTATAAGGGCCATATGACTTCTTTTTGCATATAACTTTGACCAGATCATTCAAACCTAGCTATTCAAGTAGAATCAAATATGTCCTAAAACAAGAAGAAAACGGAGGAAGACAATGAGAGCTTTTGAAAACTTACAAATAAGTAAAAGACAATCATAGGGGACAAAGTCCTAAGAAACGTCGTTCCCTTAGATTAATGTTCCTTTTGTTTATCTTGAAACAATTTGAGCTCATGATTTCAGCTGTGTCAATTCTTTCATGGTAGGACCCTTGCTAAGGTGGATCAAATCATTTTAGTCTTGCCTTTCGAATACATCCTTTCTATAATCAGCATTTTCATTATCAATTCTCTTAAACGTTTATTAGCTTATGCAGTTTGGGTTTTTTTTCCTTCAAGATTTATCTGATATTGTACCTTGCTATGCTTTCAAATATTCCCTTATTGTGTACATGTTTTTTAATTACAGGGATTGGAGAAGTATATTATGACAAAACTATTCTCACGTGTATTTGCTTCACTTCCAGAAGATGTAAAAGCAGACGAACAACTCTATGAAAAGATAGCTCTAGTTCAACAGTTCATTCATCCAGAGAATTTGGATATCAAGCCGGTCTTTCAGAATGAAACGTCATGGCTGGTATATAAAAAAAGCTCAAAATGATTGATGTACCTTTTGAACTATAGGGTACACGGTCATGTTTATATTCCAAATTATGATTCTAGTTCGAATTTCCCCATATATGTCATCATTTCCAGGACCATGTTCCTGCCAACTTCTGGAACATGGAAATCAGCATGCTTGGACATGTTTTGATGTAAATATTTGTCTGAATATCTTGAGAACTTAACAAAGATGCATGCCTTCTATAGAAAATTGCAACCACATGTTTAGTAAAATAGTTAATCATTTGGAAGAATGATGGCAATTTGTTGAAAATTTTATTGTTGAATCTCATCCTGATATACAGTTCTGGCCTTGAATCTGCAAATTTAATGCTTGTTAGTTGGTATGTCTTTGTATTTGTTTTTAACTTTGGATAGGTTCAAATTGGTATATCAAGGAACTAGTGGGGTTAGGATACAAGTCTGCTGTGGATATGCTCCTCCTTGTAGAATTGTAAATAATGAGATTAGTGGTAGGTTGATTACATCGGTATGATGGAAATATAAAGTGTTGTTCAGATTTTATTCAAGAAACAAGATTAATGTATCTATACATGAAATTTCTGATGCTCTAGTTGCGCTACCAATTGGGAAGAGAATAAGTAATACAGAGAAGCAGAACTAAATTTTATGCATATATTATGTATTTGCTTCATATGCAATATTACCTAATAAGCTTGAACTATATGAGATTCTCTGTTAACCCAAAGATAATAGTTGGAAATTTTGCATCCTACCAAATGCGGAGGAAGCTGTTGCATCAAAAACTTATTTTTTGTAGCACTAGTCATATCAGTTACTGAACATGTGATATCATATCGAACCTTGTCTTGATAGCAGTCGTTGGTCACTTGATGGATCTAAATTTTACTGTTTGATTCTAGGAAAATGCCCACCCCCCCGCCCACCGGCAATCTTTTTACTTTCCATGAGTAATGTATATAGAATGAGAAGCCAGAGTTCGCATCCATCTTGTTATCCAATATCGATTAAAATCAGAAGTCTTATTATTGTGCCCATTTTTACAGCTTGCTCAGAAAGAGCTACAAAAGATTAACATGTACAAGGCACCGAGGGACAAACTTGCTTGCATCCTGAGCTGTTGCAAGGTTATCAATAACCTACTAATAAATGCTTCTGTTGCTGCAAATGAAAATCCTCCAGGAGCTGATGAATTTCTCCCAGTTCTCATTTATGTTACCATAAAGGTAGTTCTGCCTTCAATGTTTTTTTTCTTCATTTCTGTCCAGTTCATGCATGTATTACATTATTTCCGCAATTCCAAAGTTTTGAAATTGTTACCGTACTGAGAACAATCCAATGGCCTATGTAGCTGCTACTGCTTATTCTCTCATCTTCATGTCTGGTCTTACAAGCTTCAATTGTACTGGAGTAGATACAATGATATTCACTTTTTACTGCAACTGAAGTTTAATTCTTTTCTTTTTCTAGTAGATTCTGATTGTTATTATGACCTATTAGCTCCACCATAGACCTTAGATGGTTGTCGTCATTTGTCTCCATCCCATGTCATAGACATATTGACTGGAAGTGTATGGAAAAGGAAAAGGAAAACGTTGCAAGAAAAAACTAGGTACAGGCTTATTTAGAGTGAATTGGCAATTTCAATATTAATCTTCCAGTTGTAATTGTTTAATTTGTTTTGCAATTTCAGATGGCACCATTCTGTGTGTTTTCAGAAATGTGTTTTGTTGGATTAAACTTTTGAAAGGCACCTTATCACCCTAATTTCCGTGAACTAAATCTTTGATTGCTGCAACATATGTAATCTTTGATTATGATTCAATGTTTCATATGTACAGAAAGCAAAGGCAACCTGTTGCTTCTGACAATTTTTTCATTTGCTCTTCTTCTTGTTTCCCTGTGTAAATTGTTTGTTTTATTGTTTTTATTGTTCTGTTCAGTTCTTTGGCCTTGTTTTGGTTTTGATCTTTCCATACTGTTTCATTTCTTGGTCCTTATTGATGGATTCTTTACTGTTATAAATAGGCAAACCCTCCACAACTACATTCAAATTTGTTGTATATACAGAGATATAGGCGTCAAACTCGCCTGGTCTCTGAAGCCGCCTACTTTTTCACAAATATGCTCTCAGCAGAGTCTTTTATCATGAACATTGATGCACAAGCACTTTCAATGGATGAAAGAGAATATGAGAAGAACATGGAATTAGCGCAAACCCTTCTTTCTGGACTTTCAGGAGTCTCTGAGACTAGTCAGACTGATCAAAGTGGTGGCCCTGTTCATCAATCACAACCAATAGACAGGAAACATGATTTGACTCCTAACCAGTATCAGGTGCCAACATCCATGCCTCAATTCTCAAGTGAGCAGTCTCAGAGCAAACATGGGACTGAGGAACCATATGTGAAAGATCAGATATCTAAAATTCCTTCAGTCTCAGATCTAGAGAACAAAGGGGCAAGCATACTTCTGAAAGACGATAAAGCAGGGCAAGCATTTCTGAATTTCCCGTACTTGTATTCTCAGTCTGCCGATCTGACTGTAGGAGATGTAGAGAAACTGCTAAACAATTACAAGGAACTTGTTTTCAAGTATGTATGTCTTTCTAAAGGATTAGGTCTGACAGCTCCTCCTAAAATATCCACAAAGCAAGATGTAAACGAAAACCAGTCTGAGAAACCAGAGGAGCCAGAAGATGTTGGTGAAGTGAAGTCAAGTGACGCGATGCAGAAAGACATTCCTAATACAACTTACGATTCAAATGAAACATTTCCTGCGGTTGAGAATTCTGATTCTAAGTTATCTGAACATGATCCTGATTCAACTCAAACAGAGGAAGGCAGTGAAGTATCCCAAAGATGACACGCTTTACATCTCATGTAAACTCTGTATTCTGTTTTACATTTTAATGGTGTTTTCAGAGGTATTATAGTTATTTCTGTATATATTCAATATCAAGAACTAGGAGACATATTTATCAATTTTTGGTAGACAAACCGGATAGAAGACACGGTGAACAATGAAGTCTGCAAAGAGGAGAAAGTGAATCAGGATTGAGTTCTTGCTCATTGGTTTTAGGCCATCTTATCTTTCTTTGTAATGGTTCTTTTTAAACTTTCTAGCCAACAGCCTTCATGCCCGCAGGACACTGGTAGGCAGCTTAAGGGTTTTCTGACCTAAATTTGACAGAATGTTTTCGACATACATTTAAAACATAGCATGTTTTTGGCATTCGTAAATTTTATGTTGCTCTGTTTTTACAGAATTGGGCATGTCCTTTGCAGAATTGGTTGAATTAAGGGATTCATATTTTAATTAAAACATGGGTATGAATAATAAATATTTATCGATAGATATAAAAGGGTTTATTAATTCTTTTTACAAAATTATAAATTATACATATGTATAATTTTAAATTGAAGGAGTAATATATGACTCTAAATTCAGATATTTTAAATTGTAATGTTAATTTTTTTGAAACATGTATTTTTAGACGGTTTAAAAAGAAACATTATTTAATTCCAGACGGAAAGAGTAATATAGGAAGACTCCATGCTTCAAATAAACTAGAATTGACCCCAAGTGAGAAACTCCAGTAGTGCGTTCCTCGAGCACAGTGAGACCTGCCATTGAATTTGTCAATGGAAAACTTTATGAGCAGTCAGTCAAGAACTTGCATGGGGACAAGTTTGAAGATTGTCCAGGTTTCAGAGTATCATTTAAGCATATGTCTATACATATAGTAAGTTGTGTGTTGTATCTGTGGGTGACATGAACGTTTAAACAACAGAAGAAAGGTCAAAATTCAATTGTAGTAGTAGTCCTATACATATTAATTTAACAAAATTTTAATTGCATAACTTTTGAAGATTAGGAGATGGAGTGTTCATGCAGTAGTCTAACATGATTTTCACCAACTCACTTGTTGGAAGATTAAAATGTTTGTGAGAATTTCCCTTTTCTTTTTCTTTCTTTCTCCAAATTTTGAAGGTTATTCTTAGACATAATGTATTAAAAGAATAAAAGGTGGGGATAAATCATGAAGAAAGGCACATATACAAAAGCTAGAAGTTTTTGGAAACCTTTGTATGGAATGGAAGGTTCTTAACAAATGATTTCACCTCCTTTCTTCAATTAGGAGGATACCAATTTTAGGAAGTTTAGGGGATGACCATAAGAAGCAACCTGACAAGGCAAATCACTTCCCCTTAGATGTGTACAATAATGGATATTTTCATTATCTTGCAAAAAGATCTATCCTTATATATATATATTGGATTAGCTAAAAACAAGTATTGATTCCCAAGATGCACAAAGCACAAGACAGTCCTCTGCATAAATGGGCCAAATTAGGTCCATTTAGATAGGCTTAAAAAGAAAATTATTTTTTAAAAAATACTTTATTTTTTAGAAAAATTAAGTAGTTTTGTGTTGGGATAATTTTTTCGTAAAAGTACTTTCAGAAAAGAAAAGTTGTTTGGATAAAAAAGTACTTATGAAATTTTTTTTATAAGATTTGTTAACAACTTTATAATAATTTTTAAGTTATAATATATTTAATATGACAAATATTGCTTTGTATATAGTTTTATAATTAATGTCCTATTAAATCTTTTAAATCCCATATACGCTTGACTCTTTACTACATCAATTTCATATATTTTGTTATCATCAAATTCGGAGAGATTAATTGTACTACCAATGACAAATATTACCCATAATAATTAAAATTTGATGGGAAAAAGAACAAAACAAGAAAACTAGAAGAAGATTCAAGAGAGGGGGCCTTTAATTTGTTGTTTTCATTGGGATTATAATGCAGATGGTAGTGTGCAAAGACAGCCTAAAAACGCAAGAAAACAAAGGTCATTATAGAATGGAGCCATTGGGAAAGTGATTCGTGGATGGTCAGCTTATAGTTTTGCCTCTCCACAGCCGGGCAAACATATATGGGATTCTTTTCTCTTTGTGCCTTTTCAACACCTCACGTTCTATTTATAATTTTTATATATACATATATTCCAAGCCTTTAACAATGCCTGGGAGATCGAAGGGTTAAATTATTGTCGAAACCCCATAATAGTTTTTTATTTTTGTGTTTGCATGGTTTACAGGTCAGACACAAAAGACACATTGATATAATAAGAAATTGATGCTCAAGTATAGCCCCCCCATGCTTAGTGTACACCTCACCAGGCATGCCTACAATTGTAATCTTTTCTGAGAATAATGCGATCTATTTCTTGTTTCTTTCCTTCTTTTCATTCAAGAAGGGAAGAAAAATTTTATATATATTACAAATATATATTATTTGAGAAAATTTTTTCTCAGTACTGATTTGATCTGCATGTGGTTGGTTTCCCAGCTCCACCGGCCCAGCTTGTTCCTAATGGCTCCAACGATTGTTTTAAAGAGAGGACAAAATCCTCAATTAATCAAATAATCGTCAAGTTATAGGGATGATTTAACTGATTGCTTTTCTCATTTCTTATCAATGTTGGAACTTTAATTTTACTTATAATTGAGGGTTCAGATTTTATTTGTGAGGCTCTAAAATTATTTGTTTAGGTTTTTCTTCTTCTTCTTCTTATTATTTAATTAAATGAATCTAACATGAGTCATTTTAAGTATTGTCATCTTCAATATGAGTCAATTCATGTGCTTTCGTCAATCAAATAATTATAGCTATTTAACGTCTCATCAATTTATTTTTCTTCCTCATAAAACAACGACAATTATTTAATAATTTTTTTTACCGTTTGTTATTTTATATGTTGTCATGCATTCATAGTCTTATGGCGTGAACACTACGAGTAAAGAATTTGTCACTATTATTTTTAAAAATTCAATCGTATAATTGAATTTTATTAATTTTGTCGTTCAAAATTCCCAAATTGCCAATTTGTAATGTAGAATATAATTAGTTTCTCCACTTCAAACTAAGGGGTAAAAAGGGGAGAATTGCTCCCAATAATTAACATTCGAAGGTAGGGACTGACTAGTCTTCCTCACGAAAAGTTTTGTGAAAGAAAGCTTTGTGCTTTTTTTGGAGTCCAATGTCCAAACCCCAAACCAATTCATACACTTACTTTCTTGACTGGAAATTCATTGTGTCACTCTTTCCCCATTCCAAACCTCAATTTGAATTTATCTAAATTATTATTATCTTATATTTATATATTATCAATTTATCTAAAATTAAATTTATATTTTTTTTTTTAAAAAAAATTTTATATAAGAATTAAGATGGCCTTTTCACTCAAGCATTTGGTACGATAGTAAGGGGCATTACCTAATCTAGATTTCGTCAAGGTCGCATCTTTGACAAATCAGATTTGCTTCTTGTGAACAACTAGGAGCTTCAAAACCGGTTAGGGATATTCTATTACATCTTTTATACATTAAATAAAATAATCTACACTATTTGATAAAGATTAAACTCCCTAAGGCTTATTATATCCTTTTAATATTTTATTAATAAAATATATCTACAATAGCATACAAATTTAATTATTTATTATTAATTTCATATAAGATAATATAGAAAATGTGGTGAAAAATCTGGAGCCCTTCAAAACCCATAAGCATTTCTATTTAAAAAATATGAGAATAGTTTGGTTTATTAATCTTGTAACATAAACATTTTAGAAATAAGATAAATAGAATTTGTCAAATAGTAAAATAATCTTGCTTAAATAATGCAAGAGATAAATATTACATGGTCGGATTTCAGATTTTCTAATACTTTTTCTATACCATCAATCATAAACATTCACATATGCTTTTATAGATATATTTTATTAATAAAATCCTAAAAAGATATACTAAACGATAAAAATATTTTATCTAAATCGAGTAATATATATAATTTTATTGGATGATATGAAAGATAAAGGAAAAGAAGTACTATAATATCTGGAGCCATGTGATAAAGATTTATACTCTAAAATTTCTACCGAAATTAGTTGGATAGAATATTATGGTGGTAGTATGTTGAATAATCAATTTCTAATTTTTTTGGAAGAGCATATGCTGCTGAAAATGGGCTAAAATTAATGAATTTTTAAAAGTTATCTTTTAGGTTTTGGATTCGTACAACTTCGATTCAATCTTCTTTACACGAAGCAAAATCTGATTTGTTGCCATGTGATGATCAAGAGTCCACATAGCCATTAGCCGCCCACCACCACCACCAAGAGGCACACCAGCCATATGTACTAGCCTGTGGCTAGAATCCATGATTTCTTAAGAAATATAGAGCTCATCATGAATATGATGACATGCAACCTCCTATGGTTACTTCAACTCAAATTAATTATCAAACTAATTACTATGTTTTTGGTTCAAAGGATGTCTCTAACTACAAATATCTTTTTCTTGTCATTAAAAAATTTATCATGTTCACTCATGTTTTACGTAGACTTAATTATTTTGCCGAAGAATTTATAACTTACAAAAAATAAAACAATGTGATACAGTTTAAATTCAAGATTTAGTTAAGAAATGAAATAAAAATGTAAATTAGGAACACTTTTTTAGAAATGATTTTTCGGTTGCATGTAGTCAAACAAAATTGTAATTTCTTCTTGGTTTGGTTATTGGGGGTAGAGGAGATGAGTAGGAGGAGTTCAAATTATCCATTCTCAAACCAAACAATACTTATTAGCTAAGGATAATATACAACGTCCCTTCGAGGATATCTTAGTGGATGGAGTGACAAGCGCGTAGATCATAGGTCTTGAGTTCGAATCAGAATGTTGAGGTATGTTAAAATTAATTCAGACATCATTGAAAAAAAAAACATTTAAAAAGAAAAGAAAAGGATAATATAGAACAAAATGTAAAATCCTCAAAAGGGTTATATGATTATACATAGTTTCCATTATATTAGTAGCAAAATTAATAATTTTATTTTTTATTATTTTGAAGAAGAAGAAGAAAAAAAAACAATATCTATAAATGCAGTATAGCCTTGAACCAAGAGCAAGAGGGGCCTATTCTATAAGGTGACAATGTGAAGATTTTCCCAACTTTAAGCAAACTCATTGCCATGCCTGCCTAGAATGCCTCAATTCATTTGTCAGGCGGAGAAGTATCATTATTATGTATTTTCTTTCATTTGTGCCTTCTCCAAGAAACATAATGTCATCTTTTTCTTCATTATTTATTTTTCAAGTAAAAGTAACATAATGTCTTCCCCTTAGTTTTTGTTTTATAAAACACAAGAAAATAAATGTGATTTAAGAAAGGGAGTTTTTGTTTAAAAATAATGGTCATTTATATATTTAAAGACAAAAAATGTGATTGAATTATCCATTTTATCCTTTCTTTATTAAACTTCTTTTAAAAATTTTCCAATGACACTTAAATTTTAATTTTTAAACTAATCCATTACATAAAGGAGAGAGCAGAGAGAAAGAGAAAGAAAATAAAGGAGAAAAGAGGATTTGGGATGCAATTCAAGATGCAGGTAAAATTAAAAGAGGGACATATTTATTCCAAATGAATAATGTTATAATTATCTCAATTGTATGAAAAAATTTTAAACGACATTCCAGATGAATAATGTACTTTTTTACTATCATACCATAACTTAAAAAAGGCATTATATTTGGCATGATTTGGTTTCCAAACTTTTATTTTTTTTTTTACAAGTGGTGTCTCATTCAGGCTTGCATACATATCCCATCTATACCACCAAAAATCCAAGCCCTCATAAATTGACTCAATTGATCTTTCTTTTCCCTTTTTTCTTTAAGGATATGGTTACTAATTCTAAAATAAATAATTTTTTTTGGTAAGTGAAATAAATATTTTTATTATATATATGTGTCAAAATTTTAGCAAGACAAAAGGTTTGGGTAACTTGATTTCACCAGAGATTTATCCTCTATAAATTTTTTAATCAGAAGGCCTTTGAGTGATTTTAGATCGGTGATAGTATCGATTATTAGTATAGTTAAACAATCAAATTACTTGCAAAATATGTATACATGTATGTGTATAGGTTTTCGATTTTTGGTTACATATTTGTATATCACTTCTTGTTACCTCAGTTAAAATTTAACACATATATTTTAACGATGAAATATTCCTAAGGTTTACTTTATATTTTTAACATTTAGTATACATAAATTGTACTAAAATAATAATAATTAAAGATTAGATGTAATATTTTATTAAAAATACTCGTATAATCGGAAATTCGGAGCTGGGAGTAGGGAGTAGTTAACCTATTTTCTTTTGCCAAACTAAATAAATTATAATTACATACCTTTTGCTATGGCACAACAAAATAACATGCAGTTAAGTTTAAAATTAGCTTTAAGTACGACCGGCCAAATTGGTCCTTTGGCAAAAGTATAAATGGGGGAAAATAATAATAATAAAAATCCTTAAAATTTTCACAATTTTTCGGAGAAAAAAACCTTCATGAATCATTTTTTACTCTTTCTCTACTGTGGAAAAATGCAAATTAAAAGAAAAATCATTTTTCTTCATAATGTGAAAAAAAGAAACCCATTTTCATACATCAAAAAAAAAATTTTTTGGTGCAACATCCCATACTTAAATGTCCTTAAATTTAGGGTTTTTTTTTCTTTTTATTTTTAATTGTAAATTTGATTCTCATTTTACCACTTTTATTATTGAGATGGGGAAAAAGAATAAATATTTTTTTAATAAAAAGACATTATTGTATATTAAAAATTAAATAAATTTTAATACAAATTATTAAAATATTTTGATATCAAAATAATAATTCTCCTATAATTTTACTCGAGTAAACATACCTGGTACGTGTAACGTAGAAAACTCCAATGCAGCGGTCCTCTCCTTGACCAACAGAAAGAGAGACTACGGATCATACGTTTCCCGTGTCCATAGCGCTTTTTCTCCGATCAAGAATTTCTCCCATGAATTTTGTGGGTATTTCGGTACATTATTTCATGTGTTTTTCACTGTTGTAAAATATTTCAAATTAAATTTTTATTCATTTTAAATAAATATAATTTCCAAAATATTGTTTCAAATTTCAATACTTGTATAAGTTTCATAAATTATAATATTTAGATGATAAATAGTAATAATAGATAATCATAAAGACAATACTTTTATTGTCCTATTTTTATTTATTTTAAATGTACATAAAAAGATTAAAAAAAGAATCTTCAGTTTCAAAATATTGGAAGCAAAATTACAGCTTCACTTTGACCGGACTGGACAATTTAGCAGTGGTTACGAGCCACGAATTCTAGTACATCATCATCCATCTTCTCTTTGAATTCTCATTTTTGACCTCAGATGCAATTATTACTAATGCAACTTATAAATTGAACAATTTGTTTTATTTTATTTTTTAAAAAAAGAAGTTATTTTTCAAGACCTAAATGAAGTATAATTTTCTTTTTCATATATTTTTTTAAACTAAACACACTTCTACAAAATCACTATCTATAATATATTTCTTTCATTTGAAATCAAATTTTTTAATTCGAAAATAAATAAATTGTCTATTTAAAGTCTCGATTAAAACTTTTTTAACTTAAAAATTTATATCAACTTATATAAAACTACTACAACTAATTAAATTAAAGAAATTTTATGAAAATAAAAAGTACGAAATTTGATATGCTCACTTCATAACTAAATATAAATCATTTTAACTAACTTTTCTTCTCACTAATTATAAGTCATTATTATTATTTAACTTTTTAAAGGTATTTTTTTTATATTATTCTTATGACTTTCTTTTTTATTTTTCTTATATTTATTGTTAATTTGATTAGAATATAAATAGAGATATTTAAAGAAAAGAAATATTATTCTAATTTTTTCAAAATGATTATTAGTAACTTATATTTAATAAGCATGTAATTTCAACTCTGATACAAGGCCTCTTTAATTTTTCTATTTATTTATTATATATTTTAGCGTACTTGGACTGTTTCTCTCTCTCTCCTGACCTGTCAAATAAAACCAACAAACTCGGAGGGAAGAGAAAGGAAAATTCCAAAAAAAAACAAATACTCTCTCTCGTTGAAATCGAAGATTCAACGTCGTTTGCTAAATTAATTAAAATTTTTTTAAGAAATTAATAATATTAAATATAAAATAAATTAAATCAATTCATTTTTTAAGTTTTTTAAAATTGGTAAACTTAAAATAAAGTTCAAAGCAACCCATTATTTACCTCCCACATGATCTGCTTCTTCCCCAGCTCACCCATTCTCGCTCTGTTCATCTTCTCACACACTGTACACACTGAAAAACTCCATAGCCAAAAACAGCTTCAGAAACATCATATATATTATCATAAACAATAATAATAAAGATTTTACCGAAGATCGAAGAAAGAAATGGGAAATAGTTATCATCATCATCTTCATCACCAAGGTTTTTACAGAAAAAACGGTTTCTTACCTATTCTCTGTCGAGTTTCAATCAGAGATGTAAAGCTCAAAGACTTCAAAGATCGATCTTCTTCCTTCTCCGACGAACCTTCGTCTCCTAAAGTCAGTTGCATGGGTCAGGTCAAGAGAAAAAACAAGGTCATTGGCTTTCTGACGCCTTACAGACTCACCTCCACCTCCACCTCCACCTCCGCCGCCATAGCCACCGCTTCGAGAAACAACTCAAATCAAGGCAATCTCAAGTATATAAAGCTCAGACGCTTGTTTTCCAGCAAAAATTTGTTGGCGAGTAGTAATACTACCAGCGCCACAGCAATCGCTACCACTACCGCCGCCGCCGCTTGTAGTAGAGGAATTTGCAGGAATGGCTCGAGAAGGTCATCTAAGATTAACCATGTTGATGGTGGAAATGGTCATCACGTGCAACAAGTTGAAGTGAATATAAGTGAACTGGATCCGCCATTGCCGGTGGTGAAGAAGGTGCAGCCACCGCCGGAAGTGAATCTGTGGAAGAGAAGATCCGGCGGAATGACACTGAAAAGTTTGCAGATAGAACAGATTCATCACTTACCTAACAACAAATCCCTACCGGCACCGACTGTATGATGATGTATGGGATTCCGGCTTGAGGTATTCCATGTAATTTTTGAAAATATACTGTAAATTTGTTATTTTATTTTTCTTTTCATCCTAGTTTCAAGTCAAACTGTTATTTTATTTTATTTTTTCACAAATTTTAATATATCTTCTACATTAATTTGTGATAAAGATGTCCGTCAGACAGATACTGTTACTTTTTTACCCTTTTTTCACGACAAGCAACAGAAAGGTTCTTTTTCGAAAAATAGTACACACCCGAGATTTATTTTTTAAGATTAAAATTTTTTTTAAAAAAAATTATTAATTATCTGTGGTCATCTAGCGAGGAGTTGGGCTTCTATCGGTCAAACATTTTAGGCCTGTGTTGCGGCGGCATTGTTTGTTTTTACGGCAGCATACTGACTACAAAGAACAAACAGAGAAGCTTTGGCTAAAAGTAAAAATGGCAGCTTAGTAATTATTATGCCTTTCACAACTGAAATTTGGCCAGAGCTAAAAAAAACAAGGAAAAAAAGATTGCTTCAACCCTATCATGTCCCCTAGAACCATTTTATTGATCACGTGACAACAATTTTCTAAACCTTTTTTTTTTTTTCTTTACTTCAGTTAGTTTAGAACTTAGAAGAATGTCTTTTTATACTTTAAATGTATTGGATAAATATTAAATCAAATTATACAAAATAGAATTAAAAGTGATGGAATAAAGACACAGATCTTATCTTCCCATTCTTTGTCTTAAATTGCATATTTACTTTCTATCCTCCAAATGATTTATTTATTTATTCACAAAAAGTATTTTAAGTGAGAACCCACTGTCACACATGGGTTGTACGATAATTCATTGAAGAGCAAAATATTAAAGTGAGGAGTGAGGAGGATCCAAAACTTCTGTAAAATGGTTAGCAAACATTTATCTTAGCTTAACTATTGATCCGTTTTCAATAGCAGCGTCATCCTATAATTAAACTATGGACATTCTATTTTGAGATAGTTGAGCTGGCACCGTTCTAAAAATGTGGAAGTTTTATCAGGGAAGAGAACAAATGAACCTCCTAAGATCGCATTTCATTGCAGGAATTGGTTAAAAGGCATACCCATTATAGCAATATTGTCCTTACTGTAACAAGTCATAAGATTCCCAAGAACAAAAATGTGACAACCATACCACCAGAGCAGATTGCTTATCAGACAGCAGCACATAACACAACTCCCTGATAAAGCGGCTCAACCATACCCTTTCACAAAGCAGGCAGCTACCCTGCAACCGTCATCCTTGCTGGTAAAGAGTCTCATTGCTTTTGGTGTGCCTTTTTTTCTCTGTCCTTTTCTTCATTCACCTTCCAATACATACACGCAAAACACAGAATAACAGACCAAAAGTGATAAAATGTTCTATAACTCTGTTCAAAATGTTACAAATACAAAAAGTTCAACGGACTCCAGTAATGCATATAAAAAGAAAGATACGATTGAAGTTCTTAAACAGAAAGCAAAAAGAAATTTCCCCACGTGAATCGGCAGCATATTGCCAAACCACCAGGATTCTTACCTGTGAACGACAACTGTACCAATAGCAAGGCAAAATCTTAACCACAACATAAACTTCAGAATAAATATATTTCCATTGATCTCAAGTAGAAGAAAATTCCTGTCGGAGACTTTATTTAGTACCGAGCAAGCTTTATTTTTAGCAAGTTCTCAGCATCCTGTAGATAGAAGATAGGGGGAAGGGTGTGGAGGCAGCTGCAACACAAGAAAAAAAAAAAAAGGTACTAATTACAAAGTTAGAATGTGCATAAGCAACCACCAGACTTTTCCTTCCTTTTTGGGAAACCGAGAAGGGCAAGGAGAAAGAGTGCAGTGGGAGATGCCAGCAGCTGAAGCAAGATGCCAAAGGACCAATATATGAATGAATAGCACACAAGAACTCATTCCATAACAATCAATTGACATCCTAGTGCAGGAATGCAATTCAACACGCTGGGCCAAAAAAATCAGACCGGCTCTACTAGAAGACTTGTAAAACTGCTAATAACCGAAGATTTTTGACAAATAAATTAAATTCTTCATCAATCTGATGTTAGAATTGGTATGGCTGTTTACATTGTAAGGAATATATACACAAACTTTACAAAGCCTGAGAAGGCATTAGCTTGTACACAGTTACAAGAAGCACAGCTTCATTTACCCTTTCACAAAGAAAAGAATAAGCATGAAACGTAACCAATTTAAGCCACTGGGAGGAACTCATGCCACTCACCGATTTTACAAGGATCCCACATCCTCTTACCTTAACAGGAGAGGCCCCTGCTCTAGATCCACCAATTTAGACCATAACTTGGCACAAGTTGGTCATCCTCATTAAAGAAGGAAAATCGCCAAGCAACAAAATGGTGTCCAAGATTGATGAGATTCATATCAAATAAGGCATTCCAGTATCCCATGGTAGAGATCTAACCATCACGTTCAATATGTTCTTGAGAACGTGCTTCTGGTATGGTCTCTTTCTCCTTGGAAAGACATCGAATGGGAACATAAACAAAACCTTTAGGTAAACGCTGATTCTTCATCGTTGCCTGATCAGATGTCATTACTAGCTCCTTTTCAAAAGTTTCAGTATGCTGCATTTATATGACCAGCCATCAATATCCATACTTGGGAGTAAAATGCGCACACTCCAAGGAAAATGCAAAATTATGAAGGAATGGAAATTAATTGTATGCCCAGTACAAATTTACCTTTTTATATCTTAATCGCATATCTGCATCATCAAGATGATTCTGCAAAACAAGAGCAGACCTATTAGGAATCTGCTTCCCAGAAAATGGCACCCGGTCTGTAGATTTTTGCGGGACAAAGCGTTGGGATACAGAACTGTCATCGGTCTTTTGGTCACTGTCCATAGACATTGGGAACTTAATGTGCCGTTTGCTTGCAACAGTACTGTCTACAGTAATGTCATCTGATCTCTGAATTGTATCACTGCCTGATTTATTCCCATCTGTGTAACCTCTGGTGGATGTTGTAGCTGAATCAGAACTAACATTTGGATGATACATTGGGTGGCGCATGAGAGCAGACAAAACTACAGTGTTTCTCTTCGAGGAAAGAATCTCATGTGAGCACAGAACCAATTCACGCTGCATCATCCACCAAAGTTAAGGATATAAAGAATCATCGATGCAATCATTGCAGATATTCACAAGAAAAGATACTCAAAAGAGAAGGGGGATTGATGAAATATCTTATTTGAAATGAATAATAAGATAATATAATGAGAAAGAAAGCTTAGACAAAAGAGACATCAGAAATACAGTAAACAACTTTCCATCCAGGTTGCAAGGTTCATAGGTACTTACTTTAACTTTTTCTCGCTTTACAATTCTCTCACAAAGAAGTCGTAACCTCTCCAATTCCACCTGTACAAAACATTTTGGAGAGATATAAAAATTTTCATCCATTCAACCCAATCCAACAAAATGGAAATAACTTAAGAGTGTATGGATAAACAACAAAATAGATTTTATCAATGGCTAATACAGGACTGGGTAGAAAGTTTTGACCAATGGATACACTAAAGAACTAGAGAATTTATTGTAACTTTAGGTTTAGCAGTCTCAGATTTACATATTATAGAGTGTATTATAAGAATAGCTTTCCAGTGTAATTCCACCTCTTCAACATTCCCTTTATTTTGAAATGGGGAACGTGTAAAAAAAGAGTAAAAAAGTGTCAAAGTAGCAGAGGCAAGATTGGGGTGAGTCTGCATTTCTATTCTCATTTTACCAACTATGAAGTATTATAGTTCTTTTACAAATGCTATATACTACTATCTAACAATATCGAACAATCATTAACCTGCAAAATGAAAGCACTAAATTTGCAAAAAACAAAGAAGCAAATTATGAATGTCACAAGCTGAAGTACTTTTATAAGAACCCATCACTTACCCTGACTAGTTTAAGATTCTTGAACTCCTCAATCCCATGCTTCTGTGTCTCAGCCTGCATTAATCCATTCATCCTATTTTGAAAAAAGAACAAAAGAAAGAAATTAAAAGTACAGAGATTACTGCATGACAGAAAATACCTTGGCCTTCTGATCCAGGCTGTGTTTCCCACAATATGCCTTGTGCTGTAGCTTTCCACCAACACTCCTAACACTCATATAGAAGCCAGCACTTCGAGCACAAGAGGGATGAAAGGTGCTCTGGCAATTTCCATAATTGCACTGCCAAGAACAAACACAGACTTGAAAAAAGCAGTAAGAAGAAGCAGCAGATAAGAATAGCAGAAACTTCAAAATGAATTCCCCCACCTTAATGCAGACACCTTGCTTCCGACAGCAAATGACACAAATTTCACCTCCCTTTGTGACTGTCTCCTGGTATAATAGCACCAGATTGGCAGATTGGCAATTTGAAAAACATTAGAACAGTCCATCCAAACAGGAGCAAATAGAATCTACATAGCTTTAACATCTATATTGAGTGGTGAATGCACTTACCACTCCTTCAATTGCATTTACTTGTCCCCTTCTGAATGATGATTCTAACACCCACTGAAGACACAGATAAAATGTAAAACTGTAGTTGATGTTAAACATCAAAAAATAGCCAGGCACTTAAAAAGCAAAAGAATATTTACTTCAGCGCAGAAGGCATGGACCCATTGACCACCAATAGATTTTCTAAAGGCACCGGCAGTGCCACCACAAAATCCACATTCTGCAACAAAGTAAGGCTTCTCCCAGGAACTTGCAGTGGAAACTCCTGAACCTCTAGATGACAACAGATCTTCACATAATTCACAATACCAAGGACCTGCAGAATTTTTAACACTCCGATAGCAATCTAAATGAACTGCAACCTGTTGGGGAGAAAAAAAAGAAGAAAAAAAAAAAAAAAGAGACATGATGGCTAGAAATTAATCAGGCATGTAGAGGTTATCAATAGTAAAAGACTAGGAATTATCACCTTGCAACTCGAACAAACCAAGATCGGATTCAAGAGTGTCTCACACCTTCTACAAATATCACAAGTCCTGGGATGTTCTACAGAGAAATCAGAGGCCAAATAATAGGGATCAGAGTTTTTCTCTGACGACAGCCGTGCGGCAGCTGATCTTGAAAGTGTCTCCTTAACTCGAGGATTTTGCTGTAAGTATAACCCACCCCCTAAATTTGAATTATTAACCTTTGATATGTCCTGCATTCAAAGGGGAAGAACAACTCAAGTACTATCTAGGAAAAGGCAGGGTGACAGAAGGAAACAGTTCATGCACAACAATCCATGATTGTACAAGCAGAAAAAGAAACCACCTCTGTGTAGGTCGGCTCTTCAAGGGTGTCCTTCCTCAATGATGAAGTCCTAGAGGAAGCTGCAGCCGCAGCTGTTGCTGCCGCCAAAACTGCTTGAGCTTCCTTATGCCGCCGTTCCTTTCTCCCTTGCTTTTTAGCTTCTCTCAGTTCATAAAGATATTGGCTTAACAAAACAGCATCCCATTTATGTTTCCTTGCAGAATCAATTTCCAGCTGAAGACTCTTAGCAATACTGGAAATTAGGTCATCTAGAGAAGCAAGGATAACCAATTATAAGTATACCTAACAGACAGAAGAAGCAGTGAACCTAAATACAAGAAGAGAATTAAACCACATAACAATTCAAATAGAATGCCAAAATAAAATGCAAATACGGAAAAGACCAAAGAACAAACCAGCGTATCGCCTCCTTGCAACTGCATTAGATAATAGCCTTTGTTGATAAAAGACAAGTTCTCCTTCTACTTCGTCAGAAGGAGACAACTGCAGCAGACCCCTATTTCTCGCCTTGATCAACTGTTCCAGATTTACTCTATGAAATTTAGAAATTAAATCAGTAGAAGTTGATTGATGAATTTGGTGATGGCAACAAATGCCTGAACTTGACGATGCTCCAAGCTGTGAAAATTCTCTGCCCCTTGAACCTGCGAAATGAAGTGAGTATCCTCCTCATCAAATTAAATAGAAGTCAGGAAATAGAAGAAATTTTACCATCATACTTGCATCCACTATCCATTTCGATCAGATTATGCTGTACAAGGGGGTGAATATAAGAACCAGAACTTTCTGACTTCCTGCACAAAGAGAGACAGGATGATAAGTGATCAACATCAGCACATATTTGAGAGAAATTAACAGTGTGCCTCGTAAAAGCTAGAATAGTTTCATATAGAAATAGGACAGAGAGGAAAGGGGAGAGGGAGCAAAGACCAGAGCTTACGCAAGATCAGCTATCTGACATAGACCTTCTGAAAATTTTGCATTCGAATGATCAGCTGGATTCACCATGGATTTCTGCTGAGATTCATCAGCCTTATTGGAATTACCATTCTCAGAAAGCCCAATGGGTACATCTTTGAAATGCCCAACTGTCAAATTCATACTAATATGAGGAATAACAAAAAACCGGTATATATGTAATTTTATACATATATCTAACAATCTTTTGATGTGGACAACCTAGCTTCTTTCCCCACAGATGAACCATCACCTCTCCAATTCTCTTAGGTTTTGTTTGGATCATTGTGGGGAAAGGGGAGGGACACCTTTACTTACTCTAGGGAAGTAATCATATTTACTTAATCTTTTCATGCCCAAAAGGGAAGATGAGGTGGAGAGAGAAGAGGGAGAGAAGAGAGAGTCACTGATTTTTTTATCCATCAATCTCTAGGTCAATTTTGTCATTAATGACCCTCACTTATTTTCTCTCTCCCCTCCCCATCCCTCCAATTTGGGATGAGAGGACAGGCTAATCTGAAGAAGAAGAGGTGCCCCTCCTAATTCACTTCGCCTCCACATTTCCAACAAAACCAATGTAAATGACCGTTTAAATCTATATTTACTTCCCACCAATTTGCTTCCTCAGAAGCTAAGAAGTAGAGGAGAGGTAAATAAAAGAGACATAGTAAATGTGTTTCCCAAACCAAAGCCCCTTCTCAACCTCTGCAGGCCCTAAATTTTCTTTTGAAACATAAGCAAACAACAATAACCCAAATAGATCATAGGCAGAAAAGAATATCATTGGTCAATTAGGTCAATCAAGCAAGGCTAGAACACTGTCTCAACTTTGATATCTCTGATTTTGCAATGAAACTCATTATTACTTCAAGATCACAAATAAAATAAAATAAGGGGGGACTCTTACTGGCATGAGATCCAAAAGATTCACACATCCACAATACTTCCCATGCCAGATATCAATTAACATGCAGAAAAATAAAGATAAATTTATGAGCATACCTTCAGCCTTATTCAAATTACTTGGAAGAACACCTTGTTTCGGAGTCAAATTCTGCTCAAAAGAGAACATGTTATGGAGGATAGTGCATTGGAAGTATCAGTAGAACCACAAAGAAATCAAGGACCATTCACAACAACTTCTTAAGCACATAGATAGCAGCCTTCAAGAATCAGATGCAGAAACTTGCATATCTGGGAGTATAACATTCAAAGTTGGGTGCATCGGGCCAAGGTTAAATTCCCTAACATTGACCTTTTAAAAGCTTTTTTGGATGCATCTGCACAGCAGATGGTTCAAGAACTTACTACAGGATTGAATCTAATTATCAGACAGTGCAGTCATTTAAAAAAGAATTAGAAAAACATAACAAGCATAATCTAAACTCTAAAATAGAACTACCCCATAAAATTCCACATAAATAACTAAGAGAAGAACAGAAGAATTTAAATCATAAACAAAAAACCCCAGAAACACAATCGAAACACTCACAAAGGCAGAACAGCAACATCAGTATTCATCCTTGAGAAAGAAACAACCACAAAACACAAAGACTTGTCTAATAAATACGGAACAAAACCTAAAAACTAAGCAACAAACTTGTTTGATTACTTTACCAGAAAACATACCTCATAATGGAGAAAGGAAAAAAGAAAAAGGGAACAAAATTCAACAGACCATCTCAGCACAAAATACCTAAAGACATTTTTAAAAATGAGTTGCTGGATACTGCTCAGGTTGTCATAGGTCATAAGTGACAGCAAGTAACAAATATCAATTAGAATTATTTGTCAAATACATTATTAATCCTATCAGTTTCTCAACTTACAAAGAAGAATATATAGTATCGATTGTATAAGACTCCAGGAGAGAACAAGCTACTAATGCAGTTGGAGAAACTATCAATTATTAATATGATCACCTTCTCAATTCCATCAGAAGACTCCTTATTTGAACAGCCCTCCCCATTGGGCAAATCACTTCCATATTTATCTGTCACATTATTATTAATGATTTCCATAGATGTGCAAATAACTTTGTCATTTTCCAACACTTGCATATCACTTTTGGTTCTTCTTCGAGGAAGTACACTTTTGACAGGAACAACATTAGGAATATCAGATTCAACTGCTGTTACAGCATTGCCATCAACATCTACTCCATTATGAATCTCAGTCTTCAGTGGTACCATGGATTTGATTTTAACTCTCAGAGTTTTCAGTAAATTGCCAATATAACCATTATCCCTAAGCCATTTGACTATTTTACCATGCAACTCTGGGGCCATATGATTATCCTGCACAAATTATATAATCCAAGAAAAGTGTGACTAAAGTAGAGACTTGATAACAAATTAAATATACAGATTGATAGCAAATGACCATGGATGTAGCTCATAGACCAAGAGAAAAAATTATCAGGCCAACAGAAATCATAAATGAACAGCTAATTAAAATATATATAGGGCGGTAAGTGCCAAAGAAAAAGCAATATATTCAATAAAATCCTTACTGTGATCATCGGGGTCAAGGAATCAACTGATACACCAAATTCTGAGGCCACATCTTTCAAATCAATTTTCCCTCGATCAGCCAACTAGAAAACAAACAAGTGAACAAAAAATATCACCTGTAAATAATTTAATTAAAACGGCACATTAAAGCATACACAATGTGAGAAAAGCAAAAATATCAACTACCTTGTTTAGTAATGCCTTCAGATTCACTGAATCATGTGCATTAGCCTCTTCTGAGATCTCTTTTTCTGTTGAATCATTGTCTAGAGGCTTCTGAAGATCACCAGGCTCCAACTGAACCATAGATTTTGACGGCTTATTCAACAATTGACCTTCATGTAATATACTATCCTTCGACTTATCAAACTTCAAGTCCAGATAAGCCATTTCAACATTGACTTCCATTTTATCACCATTTCTTCCTCCAACCTGTACTTTGTGCAAATTATTTACTGATGCTGTTGCAGGCTGATTCAAACCAACTGAAAGAGTGTCACCCATGGGTTTAGTGATGTCACTCTCAACTTCGGAATGCTTTGAGCAAAATGCGCGTAACTCAACCTAAAAGCATTTCCAATCAACATAAGACTAAGCAATCAATGCATATCCTTATTTCCAAATTATACACTCACGAACCAACAAAGATAAGGTTTTTGCAGTTACAATATGGCAAAGCCTTAGTTAAATAAATAAAACTGGGGGGAGGGGGGGTGTGGAATAAAGCATACTTCATCACATCCAAGTCTTCCCCAGATCTCCATCCTGTGTCTTGCCTCCCTAGCACATAGAGGATGGAAAGAAGTTCTACAAGCTCCTAAGAAAAACAAAGAAAAAAGTTAATAACAATTCAATCACCATGTTGGAAACATATTGCAGTTAATAATATGAGAGGCACAATGCAAAGATGATTTTTTAGGAAATGAGAGACACGATGCAGTCCATCACTAATGTGTTGATTATAAGAAAGTTGAAAGAAGGTATTCAACAAAACTCAGTTTATAATAACAGGCTAACCCATGGATCACTTGGATCTTAGTTTGAAGTAAATGAACAGTTGGGAAATGCACCATGCAGGACAGGTTTACTAACACACTTCCACAGGCAAATAAATCACAGCTGTTTGTACAGAAAGGCTATAGAAAATTCATTTTATGGGTTGATGACAAACTAGTCACAAATACAAATTTCCTGTATCTACCAAAACAGCATCCTCTTGCTGACATATATGGAACCTTGACACTAATACACCAAAGTGCTCAACAGATATATCACAATACAAATGAACATTGACATGCTATAGAACTTATCATGTCAAATGACAAATCTGAAAAAGGACAGCAATATTCACTTCAGTACTAACAACAACTTAGTCAACAAATAGGTTTTGATTACCAATCACATCCAATTTGCAGAGGCAATTAAAACAATTCAGCTGAATTGTTTTAATCAATAGCCAAAAGAAGTTCAATCCTCACAATTTCTACATTTCTACCCAAAAAAGGATATAAATTTGTTCATTGCACACTGAGACGGAAAGATTCAATGTAAACCTTAATTTAAATAAATCCTATTCTTCAACTATGAAAAAAATCAGCCTCAACATCTTAAGTTGCTCCCTTACTCTGGCACTGTTCAAAATATAAAAAATATTTTCTAATTTGTTTGACCTATAGCATTATCAAAGATAATAGACATACACACTTGAAGTGTATCAATTGCTATGAAATCAGAAGTAATAATGCAACTGTTTATGTAGTGGTTCATGATGAACAACACAACCAACATTCAACATGGTATTTTCTTCAAAGACATCTACACCTGATATATTAATTTTAATTGCTGAAATACAAATACCACACAGTGAAGAGAACAGGAAAAGGGATAACCAACAGCTTCAAGAGAACTAGAAAAAATGTGGTATTGCTCCATTTTCTGACAAACATAAGAATCATCCAAGAAATATCTGCACCCTTCACCAACCAAAAGATCAAGGTAGCTAATTTAATTTACTGTGTTAGCCCCTAAAAACTTCTAGACAACAGACCTGCCCCAATTTACAGCATTCTTTGATCTGCACAGGTGCTGCTCATATAACCAAGGAATCCACAAAACAACATTGCATTAGATGAAATGGAATTCTTTTTCCTTTTTCACATTTCCTTATCAATGTGCTTGATTCCAGTTCAGCATATGATGCTCACAGCAAAATTCAGTGTATGATTTAGAGATGTATTTCACTAACTAGTGACGGGAAAAGAAAATTTCATACCCATTTCCTTATCAATAAAATCAGCATTATTAAACAGAAGCCTTCTCTCCAACAATAAGGGACTGGCTAGGAAAATCCTTTTTCTCCCTTCAACAAACCTCCCCGCCCCCAACCCCTGACCATTTTATGATGGTTCATAATGTGTACCACAGAGGAGTAGGTATCTGCAGTGCAATTTAGCCAAATGGTATAAACTGGATCGAAACCATTAGTATTTATATTTTTTAATTTACATGATTATAGAAAATCATCAAATACACCACTTTTTGAATGACAATATTCTTCTGATTTAGCATTTACACTAAACTGAATTGCACTAAAGTTTCTTGTTGTAGAAGCAACGGTGCAATTGAGGAAACATGAATGGTAGCTAAGCTTCTTTGATGCAGGCAAAGAGACATAAGACAGAATCAGCTATCCAATAGCTCGTTTGGACAAATATGTACTCCGGATTTCAAAAATAATCTGGTATATTTAGGATAAGCTTGACCTAGGCCTTAGTATTCAACCAAAATTAGATCTCCACTAGTCCCATCCAACAAAAAGGATAAAAATAAGGTACAATTAGAAACCAGCAAGACATACCATTACTGCAACGAACACATGCACCGCACTTCACCTTGCAAAGATAACAAATTAATTTTTTTCGAGTGTCCTTTATCTGATCTACATTCATTATTGGCTCCATAGTCCAGATATTTTCAATATAAACTTCAGGTATCCACTGAGAACAAAACAGGTGAGCATATTCAGCCTTAGGCCCATCATTCCCTTTCTTATGAGCACGCTTCAGTGCACCACCCTGCTTCGAGCAAAGCAAGCAAGGCCACCCACGAGCCGGACCATCATTCTCCTGCTTACACCATGAACACAACCAGGTTCCATCTACCTCATTCTGTACCCCATAGCATCTCTGGTGAACTGTCATATGACAAGAGCTACAAGTAATCAAGGGATTTAACTGATCACCCATGTCGCTTATGCTGCAATAATGACACAAAGAAGCTGACCCTTCAGCTGGTTGAGCGACCAGAAGTTTCTCCAATCCAGCATTTTCACCCAAAAGCTTCCGCTTTTTTGAAGGCCGCTCTGAAGTCAGGTATATCTTTTTCTTAGAACCTAACAACCACTCTAAACTACTAAATGGAACACCACGCTTCTGCTCTTTTACCCCCTTATCTCCTCCTTGGTGTTCTTTAGTCACGTCATTCACTCCAACAATATCCACGTCCATAAATTCATTTTGCTCCTTGACCGGCTCCTCCTCTTCCTTCTTCCCTTGTTCCAAAGGGACACCATTATCTTCCAACTCGTTGATCCCATTCAAACTGCCACTATTTACAACATTTTCAGTGTCTGCATTCCCCGTATTGCATAGGTTGCACACACTACTAACATTGCTCACGTTGTCCAATGCAGGAACTCTAAAGCACTCGTCACTACTACAGAAAGCAAAAGTTGAAACCTGATAGAGCTTATCTATATCCTCAACAGTTAATTCACGAAAATACTCCTCTGTCTCGTCCCAAATGTTGGACCCACGAGACTTCTCCGGTCGCCCTTTATGCTCTGCACCACAATGCGACCTCTTATGCCTCTTTCGACTACTATCTGAATGCTTGGACAAAAATTGGGCCAACCCACTGGGCAGAATAGTAGATGGGGGAACACCAGCGCCAGAACCAGCTCCAGAAGCAGTAGCCTGAGAAGAAGGCTCGTCAGAATCGAATGGGCAGCGCAGAGAAAGAGCCTTGCGAGCTTGGATGAAGAAATCTAACGAAGGAATGTGACTCCCTGGAGGATGTGGCACGGGTGGAACTCCCTCGTGACTCGAGGGCTTTTCCGTAATATCGGTAGAAGGTGGGCCCCTAACATCAGTACCCACAGTGGCACTAGGGATTGAAATGGGACAAGGTCTCTCTTCGGTGCCGCAACCTCTATCGGCACCCCTACCCATAGTCATCTTCCCCGGCCGTTGCATTCCCACTCCTCCTCCACCGGTGGTCATCCTCTCCACCAACCCCTTGGAGCACCACCAACCCTCCAGCATCCCATAACCACCACCTCCTCCTCAAACCCTAATCCTAACCCCTATCCCACAATCAATTTTACCTAAATTAACACCTATATATACCCAATCCGAAAACCAACCAACCAAGAATCTCTCCCTACCTATTCCGCTCTGGCTTTGAGTTCGTAAAATTGCGGGAAAAAGCTGTTTTTCTTTTTGTGGGTTAGAAATTGGGGATATCGCGGCTAGGGTTAGGGTTTTTTCGGGGTAGAAAAATAATTTTGGGGTTTGTTTTGGATTCGTTTTTTTATTTTAGAGAGAGATTGGGAGAGAAAGTCGCGTCTTTCGGAGGCAGACAAGAGCGGTTCGTCTTTTGAGAGAGAAAAGTTTTTGTGACTTGAAAAAATAAAATAAAAAATAAATGAACGGGTATGTAATTTGTACGTATTCGTAGGGATGGGTTATGGTCGGGGAAAGAAAATAAGAAGATGCGATGTGATATCTTTTGACTTAGATTTTGCATTAAAGGTGATAACAATTGAGGACGTGGCCCAACCTGAGGTACCGGAAAATAAAATACTCATCCGTCAAGATAAATTGATTGTAACGTACATTTTTTTTTTTCACCATAATTAAAATATATATATACGGATAATATAATGTTTTAAACTCAAAAAAGATAAATACAATAGGGAAATTATCCATACTTTATATATA
>JAOXNR010000028.1:13490136-13539731 GCA_028571225.1 Parsonsia alboflavescens
GTATATATTTAATTACTCAGGTTAAGTTACATTCTAATAATTATTTAATAGGTTAATACCTACACATAATGTCACCGTTGAATTTTTTTCATTTATTTAGAATTATATGGATAATAAGAATTGTGTATAAGGATATGAATAAGATTTATATTAAAAAATTTCTTTTACATTTTATGTTTATCCTGGAAAATTGGTGAGTTTAATCCCCAAAACTTCAAGATTTGATAGTTATGATCTTTAAAGATTTTTTTTTTCAACTTTTATAGTCCCAAAATATTTTGAAGTTGCCATTATAATCCTTTTTATCTTTTTTCGGCATAAATTTAGCCACCCTCCGATAATATCTAAGTTATGTTTTAAAAAAATATCAAGGACAAAGAATAATTCAGTCATTTAGATTTCTTTACCCCTAATTCGATCTACGATTACTATGTAAATAGAATTAATTTTTGTTCTAGTGGTTTATTTTCATAAAAAAGTGATTCATCTTTTTGAAAATGTTATAGTCTCTCCGTTCGATTAAGATAGTTTAGGTTTGTTTTTTTACAAATATTAAGAAAAGTTGTTAATGCACTTAATGTAATTATTTTTAAAGATAATTTTACTTTTATACCCTACATTCAATTTATGGGAACATTTAATGATCTATATTTTAATTGAAATTAGTTAATATTAAAAAGAAATTAATGAAGGTAATTTAATCTTTTATCTCATAAATACCTATCTTTGAAAAAGAAACTAGACTGGGACAAACTAAAAAAGAAACTTGGATTATTTTCATGGGACAAGGAGAGTGGTATATTATAGAAAAATATTATAAAATTTGATTTTTCTATAAAGTGCAGCACAAGTAAGTTGATTGATTACTTCCTCCATTTCAAAAAAATTTTCATTTAAGGATTGTTGCTTTGTTTCAAAATGATTGTCATTTACACATTCAAAGATAAAAAAATATAAATGAATTATTTCTTCTATCTTTATTATTAATTTTCTTTTTCACTTCTTTCAAAACTATTTTATTATTTTATTATTTTCAATAACTAACCAATAAGAAATATGAAAGGGGAGAAAAGAATAATATAATAATAAGGGATAATATTGTTCATAGAAGAAAATTAGTTGATTTGTTATGAGTGTACGTCATAAGTTGGATGTCCCTCCATATTCATTCATTAACTCTCATAAAGTCCTAAACTTTCACTACCCCATAAGTTATCCTATAAATTATGAAACCTATCTATATTTATTTTTGTAACCTTCAAGTGAATTTAATTGTAAGTGTCCTATAAATAGTAGCACAGGTGAAAGAAGATGGATTGAACGAAATTGAAAGGAAATTCTTGCTCTCTATTTTGCTTTGCATATTTTATTCTTATAGTTTTGATACCATTTCATAACACGTTATCAGCAGGAGGGTCTACCAATTCGAGAAGGGTGGTTTTAGTTGAAGTTGAAAGGTATGCGGAAAATTAAGTAACAATTTTTCTATTAACTTCTAAATTTCTTCGTTCTGATTTTTTTTTACCTAAAGAAAATTTTTACGAACTAGAATTATACTACCATCCGCTAAAGGGGTGGTAAGTATTTTGGAAATTATTGGAATATTACCAATAACTCAAGAATCCATTTTTTGAAGAATTATGGCAAATATCGAGAAACCAAAGTTTCATATCCTTGAAGTGAGTGGGGATAATTATTTGTTCCGGTGCCTTAGCATGGAGATGCATCTTCAAGAATTAGATCTCAATAATGCCATTTGACCGGACAAAGATGCAAATGATAAAGATAAGGCAAATGATTTGATCTTCATACATCGTCATTTCCATGAGAGCCTGAAGGCTCAATATTTTTCCATCCTAGACCCTGAGATTTTGTAGACGAGGTTGAAAGAAAGGTATGACCATACCAAGACTGTAATTTTCCCCCAAGCACAATTTGACTGGCAACATCTAAGGTTGCAAGATTTTAAATCAGTGTCTGACTATAACTCAGCTTTGTTTTATATTATTTATCGGCTTGAGTTATGTGGTGTTAAATTCATTGACAGTGACTTATTAGAGAAAACTTTCTCCACTTTGCATGCTTCTAATATTGTATTGCAGCAACAATACCAACAAAGTCAGTTTGCCACACTTTTAGAATTGATTTATGTTCTCCTAACTATTGAACAAACCAATGAATTGTTGCTCAAAAATCATGATTTTAGATCTGTAGGTTCAAAAGCATTTCCAGAAGTAAATGCTAATTATAGAAAAAATAATAGTCGTTTTAAAGGCAATGAACACAGGCAAGGGCATAATCCTAAAAAGGATGGTGGTAAATTTAACTGCCAAAAGAAAATTAATAATAGCAATAATCATGATGAGGAAAAGAAGCCAAAGAAAAGGATATGAGGAAAGTATGTGCTATTATTGTGGCTTAACTAGACACTGGTCTCGTGTTTGTCATACACTAATACATTTTGTTGACTTATATTTTGCATCCCTGAAGGATAATGGTAAGTGTACTCAGTCTCACGCTATTGAGATTGTTCCAACTACCACAACCAATATTGAGGCAAATACTGCTACGTTGGGTATGATTCACCTTGCTTCTGAAGTAGAAAATACATCTTTGATATCTTTGATTTCTTTATTGATTATTAATTGCCATATGTAGGCATAAAAACAGTTTGATTTTCATATTGCTTTTCTAGTTATTTTCATTTCAACAAGATTATCATTATTATATTTTATTATGCTTATATAAGAAAATTATTGTGAACTTTATTTCATGAATTCTTATTATATAAGTAATATGAATCTTTATGATTCTGGACACCTGAATTTGATAAATATAAGTGTAAATGGGAACTATTGAGAAAAATGATTGTGTTTATATATTTGATAGTGCAACAACACATACTATATTTCGTCATAAATACTTTTTGTCAAGTATGACATTGCGTAAGGCATATGTCCATACAATATCAGGTCCTATTGAAATTATTGATGGAATTGGAAATGTTACCATTGTTTTACCAAAGGGTACAATTTTACATATCAAGGGTGCATTCCTAAGTAGTCGATCAAAGTTGAATCTACTTAGTTACAAAGGCATACATCGTAATGGCCACCATATTGAAACCATTTACGAGAAAGATAAGAAATATCTCGACATTACTTCCCATAAAATGGGCCAAAAGACCATTCATGAGAAGATAGAAGCTTCACCTATAGGATTGTATTGTGTTATGATTAAAACTGTTGAATCCTAGCTACCATGTCCTGGAGACTGGTAAATCCTGTAAACTTTGAGCTTTGGCATGATCGCCTTAGTCATCTAGGAGCTACTATGATGCCTAGAATTCTCAAGAATACTAAATTACACTTTTTAAAAGATACCAGAGTTTTGTTGTCCAAAGATAATATTTGTGATATTTGTTCGCAAGGAAAACTTACTATCAAGCCTTCTACAATAAAGGTTGATATCAAATCCCATTCATTCTTACAAAGAATCTAGGGTGATATATGTGGACCAATACATCCATCAAGTAGACCATTTAAATATTTTATGATATTAGTAGACGCATCCTATAGATGGTCTCATGTTTACCTATTATCTATTCGCAATATTGCCTTTGCACCATTACTTGGGCAGATTATAAAGCTTTGGACACATTTTCCTGATTATTCAATCAAAAACAATTAGGATGGATGGTATCGGTGAATTTACGTTGAAAGCATTTGATGCGTATTTTGCCCTACTATTAATTGAAGTTGAACATTTGGTCCCACATGCTCATACACAGAATGGATTAGTAGAACCCTTGATTAAATGCATCTAAATCATTACTCGAAGCTTATTATTGAGAACAAAACTCAATGATACAGCATGGGGTCATGCAATTTTGCATGGGACGGCATTAATTCGATTGTGCCCCACTGCTAGACTTTTGCAATCTCCCTTGTGGATGGTTTTTGGTTATGAACCAGATATTTCATATTTATGCACCTTTGGGTGCATTTTCCAAATGCCTATTGCACCATCAAATAGAAGTAAAATGGGTCCCCAATGTTGTTTATTCAATTATGTTGGGTTCGATTCACCTCCTATTATTCGATTTTTTGAACCTACAATAGGTGAATTTTTTTCCCTTTAGGTTTGCAGATTGTCATTTCGATAAGCCTCCATAAGACTTCTATGGATAAGAAGCAAACACTAGTTGAGATATTCTCCTGAAATGAGAAAAATCTATCTTATTTAGACCCAAGAACTTTTAAATGTTACAACGAGGTGCAATATATATTCCATTTATAGGCTATTGCAAGTAGACTTCTTGATGCATTTAATGATGCTGCCAAGGTCACAAAGTCTCATATTCTCCAACTCGAATAACTATTTTTGAAGAACAGTCTGTAATGGATCAAAATGTCTCATGCTTGAAGTAGACCGATAGGATCTAAAGACAATATTCCTCAAAAACAATAGGGGAAATATCAAGATTCTGCTCTATAAGAGCTAAATATTATAACTGCTCCAAAAGAGCCCATTGCCTTTAAAGAAGAAATAACCCATGAAAAAGCCACCAATCGCAGAAATACTGAGAATTCCATTACATACCATAATGAGATATAGGATAGGAATGAAATCATCATTAATGATGTTTTTGCATTCTCAATTGCTCATGAAATAATGAATGATGAGGACGAACCATAGCCCATTACTGAATGTCGTTAAATACAAGATTGGCCTAAGTGGAAAGAAGCAATCCAAGCTGAATTAGTTTATTTAGCCAAACTAGAGGTTTTTGAGCCTGTAGCTTGAACCCTCAACAATGTAAATCTTGTTGAATACAAATGACTATTTGTCCAAAAACGAAATGAGAAAAACTAGATGGCGAGACATAAACCTCACCTTGTAGCTCAAGGTTTTTCTCAAAGGCCAGGAAGAGATTATGATGAGACATATTCACCTGTGATGGATATGATTACTTTTTATTTTCTAATTAGCCTGGTTGTTTCTGAAAAATTAGCAAGACGTCTCATGGACGTCATGACAACATATCTATATAATTCATTGGACTTCGATATTTATATGAAAATTCCTGAGGGATTCAAAATGCTCGAAGCATGCACTCCTAGCAACGTATTCTTAATAAAATTGCAAAATTTTCTATATGGTTTAAAGCAATCTAGACACATGTGACATCAACACTTAGGCGAGTACCTAATTAAGGAAGGGTACAAAAATGATTCTATATGCCTATGCATGTTCATTAAGAAATTTGAATCTGGATTTACTATTGTAGCAGTTTATGTTGATGGTATGAATTTAATTGGAACTCCTGAAGAGTTATCCAAAGTTGTTGAGTATTTGCAAAAAGAATTTGAAGTTAAAGATACGGGTAAACCAAATTATGCCTTGGTCTAGAGCTTGAAGGTAAAGCAAATGGAATAATTGTCCATCGGACTGCAAGTATTGAAAAATTACTTAAACGTTTCAATATGGACAAAGCTTATCCTTTGAGTACTCCTACGATTTTAAGATCTCTTGATCCTGTGAAGTACCTATTTTGTCCTAAAGATCCTTATGAAGAGATACTTGGTCCTGAAGTACCATATCTCAATTCAATTGGAGCTTTTAATGTACTTAGCACAATGTATGAGACCTGATATTGCTTTTGCAATAAATTTATTGGCTCGTTTTAGTTTTAAGCCAACTTGCAGACATTGGAATGAGATTAAACATATCTTCCGTTATCTTATAAGAACTATTGATTCGGGATTATATTATTCCAAGGATTTGACTAACTCTGGTTTAGTGGAACATGCAAATGGTAGATATAAATTTGATCCACATAAGGCTCACTCGAAAACTAGTTATTTATTTTGCTTTAACGATAGTATCATTTCTTGCAGTTCTACTAAGCAAATGCTAGTAGCAACATCTTCCAATCACTCTGAGATTATTGTTTTATATGAAGCTGGAAGAGAGTGTGTTTTGTTTAAGATCCATTATAGAGCATATTCACAATTGTTCTAGTTTGAAACCGGTTACAAATTCTCCCACTGTAATTTATGAAGATAATGCTGTTGTATTGCTAAGTTCGAGAAGGATATATTAAAGGTAATAGGGCCTAACATACCTCACTGAATTTTTTCTATACTAATGAACTCCAAGAAAGTCGGCAAGTTGACATTAAACAAATTCAATCTACAAACAATATTGCAGATCTTTTTACCAGATCATTGCCAATGTCAACATTTGAAAAGGATCATCGGTATATAGCATTGGTATGTGGCGAGTTCACAAGATGCAAGATCAGTTTGTTCTAAAAAGGTTAATAAGACTTGATTGATGGGAGATATTATAGTTTTTGTTTGCATTTTTCTTTATGATATGTTTTTTTTCCCCCAATAGGTTTCGTTGGTATAAAGTTTTTAACAAACATGAGATCTAATTTGTCCCAAAAGTAATAAAGAGATAAATGATGAAAGTTGCACATTGTACTTTTTTCCCTTTAGTTCGATTTTTCTCGTTGGATTTTCCGACTTAAGGTTTTTAACAAGGTAACATAACAAATTTACTTTTTTTCCTTCACTAAATTTTTATCTTACGTGTTTTCATAGTAAGGTTTTAATGAAGCATTTCTTTAAAGATAGACACATTCAAGAGGGAGTGTTATGGATATATGTCATAAGGTGGATGTCCCTCCATATTCATCCATTAACTCTCATCAAGTCCTAAACTTCCATTACCCCATAAGTTACTTGTAACTCATAAATCCTACATATATTTATTCTTGTAACCTTCAAATGAATTTAATGATAGATATCCTATAAATGGTAGCATGGTGAAAGAAGAAGGAGGGTTGAATGAAATTAAAAGGAAATTCTTGTTTTTCAACTTTGTTTTGCTATTTTACTTTGCATATTTTATTCTTATAATTTTGATACTATTTCATAACATGATTAACTTAATTTTTAAATCATAATTATTTTGTAATAAAGAGAGCATTTATGAATTTTGCTTAATTTTAGTATTTGTGATTTTTAGCCAAGTCAAATTAGTTTTAAGTTTAAACTAACTAATCGAGAAATGACAAAGGACTAGAAAAACTAAAAAATTTCAATTCCACCGCCCAGGTATGTCTGCCTGTCCGTGTGGAAACTGAAATACACGCGCCAACCCCATATACTCACGGAGAGGAAGCCAAGAAAGAATCTTCATTTAGTTTTCGTCGTCCCATCAACCACTGATTCTTTACCATCGATATCTACTCTGCTCAAGCTTATTCGATTGAAATCGATTTACAGTACCAGAAAGTAGAACAAATCCCATCATATAGAAGAATTTTCGGTTAATTTGGAAGGAAATTGATATGGATTTTGGGGAGCTTTGGGCTATATTCGGACCAGGAGTTGCCGGTGCAGTGTTCGGCACGGGCTGGTGGTTCTGGGTGGACGCCATTGTTTGTAGTTCAGTCAAGGTTTCCTTCCTGCATTACCTCCCAGGCAAGCTCAAGTTTTTAGGGTGACTGAAATTGAATGTTGAATGCATATTAGGTACTGGAGTTCTTATGCGGTCTTCAATTTTGGAATCTTTTTGTAGGAATCTTTGCTTCTTTGGCTGCTTTGATGTTCAATTGCGTTAGAAGGGAAGATATTGATTACTCACCTTACGAGGAAGGCGAGTGGAGGTATCCGTTTCTCTACTTCATGCTCTTGTTTATAAGCTTGGATCTTTGGCTAAATAGGAAGCTGATGTGAATTTGTTTCCTTTTTTGGACATCTTTATTGAACATCAGAAGTTATAGTTTGATTTTTATGTTCGAGGTAGCATGTGGATATGTCAAAAATGTGTAAACGGTATGACTTATGGTATTATTCAATTTGTTTTTCTATTTATTCATTTTATTTCGATATTATTTACTTGGAAATCTTGCTAAAAGCTTTGTCAAAGTGTCTTTATTAGTTAATGGCATCTGATTTTGAGGATTTTAGCATTGTGATGGCAAAGATTACATCTTTTGGGCATTATGGGTTTCTAACTGAATTAAATTTAAAGCGTTAAGTGAAGTATGAAACAATGGATTTGACTTTTGAGGTGCTTTGGTTTTGGCACTTGCACATTTTATGAAGAAGTTCTAGATATCAGCGTGCCAAGGTCCAAGAGTATCATTTGCAGAAGACAAGCCAAACTGTTGGTCAATGTGTTATACTTTTTAACAGTTCCTTTCGCCATATATGTTTTGTTGGGCTCTTCTTATTGTGAACCAATTTGATTTATTTATGAGTTAGAATCGGAAATCTGAACATGAGTCACCAGTTTGGCTCCTGTTTATAACTGTGGTCAGCTATGTTAGATCTTTGAAAATCTTTGAGTCCATTTGGTGAATAGGATAAACATTAGAAAAAGAAAAATACAAGTGAAGAACATATGAAGTAGGAGTGTTTTTAGCCTTTCATTCTGCTGTAAATTGAAAGCCGAGACAGAATATCTGAATTCATTAATGTACATGGAGTTTAGGTCTTCTGGGAGATTTTTCGTCAAGATTGCAATGTGTTCGAGAATTCATTAGTGGTTCATTTGAAATTAAAGGTGTGGTAAAAAAGAAGGAAGAAAGGTGCAGCCATCCAATTAAAGGACATGATCCAATGTAAAGGTTCTAAGTCCAAATCGATGCAGCATCATAGTAGGTTAAACTAGCAAATTAACCCATTCTTAAGACAGAATTTTTGAATTTACTCCCTTCATGGAATTGAATGTTCACCCATTTATTTTTGGATGTTTTGAAAACTTAATGTCTACCTTTTGAAATAAACATGTTTTTCATTTACAGTTCAACTAAAAACCTCCTTGATCATTTGATTCACGGTTTGCTAACTCATTTAATTCCACCACTAACCATGTCAATATCAATCGTATAACAAGCATGTTGTGGTAACTTTTTTGAGGTAAAAGACTAACATAATTAGTGGATATTCAATTCCAAACAAACAGAATATAAAAGAGTCAAGGTAATCATTGTGCCTTTGGTCCTGGTACAAACTAATTAAGGAGCAAATGGGGTTTAGTGCATTTAAGTGCAAAAGTTGGTTATTCTTGCAATGCTAACAGTTCTTTAGGATATTCGGGATCCTTAAAGAAGCATTACATTTTTCTAATTCTCTTCTTAATGTCATTTGTTAAGAGAGGCTGGTATTCACTCGAACACTAAAATCTTAGTGTGATGAAGCTCCTCTTAAAAAAAAAAAAAAAACCAGGACTATTGGATTACAGAGGACATCGCTTTTTAAACAAAAAATGTCCACAAAACTTTTTCCCAGTTGACAAAAGGGTGTAATGACATGTTTTGGCTGCCGTGATCATTTTATAGAGTATGAATGTTTCTATTCATCATTTCTAACTGATTTAAGTTTTACATATTTGAGGAGTTGTAGATATTTTCCCTATAGCGTAGCATGGTATGTCTATTTTCTTTCCAGGATTCTTATCTTTAATATGCTTTTAATTGAATTGATGGGAAGCTCAACAAAACAAGTATCCCATCATATATATTTTGATCCAAGTGCAGTTAGCTTTTTGAATCCCATGTAAGGTGGCTGAAACCATTTTTAGTGGTGTTGACCTTACTAGGGGACAGGGATGATTTTCAGTATCTAGAATCTTCTGTAATCTGGACATCACCCTTTTTTTCTTTGTAACTAATTCTAAAAGGTGGCAATTGAACCTGCCTATAATGTGTGTCAGTGACCAGTGTACAATGGTAATACTGAACCATTGTGAATGAGACTTGATGGATTTTCTATTTAGGCAATGGGGATGTACTTTCCAACTTCCTAATGGTTCTTTCTGCCTAGACATACAATGGTACTTTCTCACCTTTCTCACTTCCCTTTCTCCCCCTTTGCAGCGTGCTTTTGTGAATCCCATGTTAGGTGGCTGAAATCATTTCCAATGATTGTTGCAACCTTACTAAGGATGGTTATCAGTTTTCTAGTATCTTCTGTACACAATCTTTGTTTCTCGTAAATAATTCTTAAATGTATCAGTTGATCCTGCCCGTAATGTTTCAGTTGGTCAATGTACAATTCGTTTGAAATAAAATCAACATTAATAATATATTGGTACATAATGTATACCCGTTGAGTTTCTTTCTATCTCTCACCTTTATCTCTTCCCCTTTCTCCACCCACCCAAGCAGCTTCTACTTATTATTGGTAAATGGTATTAGCTAGCATTAGTAGTTTTAGCACAAATCTATCGGCATGTATAATTGCCATCCTCAAGTATGGAACCATAGTATATTTTCCAAATTTTAGGAATGGGGCTCAATGATGCTGTATTTCAATCAGAATAGAAAAGTTGAATGATTTGGGCATTTGGGACTGTTAAAAAGAAAGGTTAGATCCATTAAAAGTCAAGCAAGAAGTATAAAAGGCAAACAAAAAAGGTAAAAAATACTAGAGCCCTTAGGGGATGACTTGCAGCAGTTGAGAAATGTATTGGGTTTATAGAATATTTCCTGATGGTTTGCTTTAGTCTTTTGCTTGTTTCTAGTCCGCAATACATTTATACATATATGAAGCCAAGTTATATTTTGGTTGAGGATCTCTCAAATGTAGTAAAAAGACATATTTCTGGATCATATCTCTTAGCTCTGGAGAACTTTTGGTTTTAGGCTTTGTCTATATATATTATACACTATTACACATGCATCTGGATGATAAGTTGGGTCATTGAAATGGAGTTATTTCTTGTGAGATTCTGCCACTTTCCTTTTGATCTCTTGAAGAAGTCTCTCCTTTATTCTTCTTTCTAACATTCTAATCCCAATCTCTCTCTTGTAAAATTTGTCATAGCTTCCTAAACCATAAGAATATGAGCTACATCTAAACCTGGATTCACCATCATATGTTATGCAACATAAATGCTGAACTACAAATTTCACATTTTTGCGATTTGTTAATGTGAACATATAGTCATATATTTGTTTTGTCCTTTCCTGTTCCAAAAATAATTGATGGTTTTATTCACTGGATTCCTGCTCTTTAGTGTGGTGAATGTATAATAGTTCTACTACTTTTTGTCAAAGGTGAAATTTTCTTGTTATTTAATTAATTTATTTATGTGGTTTAAGATCTATATGGCTCATTGTTGCAATGCTCCCTTTTGGTTGCCTTTCTGATGTCTTGTTGTAATAAGAACTTGAGGAGACTTTTAAACATTCTGTTCCCTTTTTTTTTTTCGTTTCTTTGGACTAATTTATATAATAATTTGAATACTCTATGGGACAGGTGCAAACCTATTTATTCACATTAATAAAAGAGGAGACAATTTTGGTCAAGTTACTCTAAATTAGGATTTTAACTAAGTGGCAATGCTGAAAAACTAATTGTTAAGAATGTTCACTTTGAATCTGGATGTTCAATTTAGAAAACAGAAATGAGGTCACTTGTTTTGGCATGGAGGGAGATGCATTTAATCTGAAATTGAAAGGAATACATTGCTCATGATCTGTAACTTCTGTCATCTGAAAAGTAAATACCCACTATAAGAATGATCAGAAATCAGCTTTGGCACAAGTTTTGTCTATTTGTCATCATTTCTAAGGAGCAACTACCAGATTAATTTCATATTTAAATCAAATGGCATTCGGGAAGTATTAGGTTTTTGTGCACTTATGGTTGTTTAATTGAACTTGTTATTCCTGTACAAGATTGCATCATGTGTTTGAATTTTTTGTTTTCTCAATTGCAGGTTAAAGCTGTGGCTTTTTATTGCATATGTTGTTTCCTTTGTCTCTTTGGCTGCTTCAGTAGGCTTACTGGTACAAGATGCTCTAGTAAAAACTGGCCCGTCTGCATGGACAGGAGTTGCAGGAGTTCTGCAATGCGTTTTTGTTTTGGTTAGGTAAGATTTCCTTTGCTTGTCTGCTACTGTCTTTAGTTTTTGCTCTCATGTTTTTGATTTCCTCACTTCCACTGGTGGGGTTGCTGTGGATGGCTGATCTTGAAAATTATTAGGAAATTTGATTCTGTGAAATTTGTAAAACCTCCAAATTGCTCAAATAATCTGCAAATTCAAGCATTGGTTTGTTTCGCTCTTGATATATGCATTATAACTTATAAGGCCTCTCCATCACATTCTTTTCCCTTAGCGATAAACGGGATGACCATGAGCTTTCCAATATTTTCTGTGATGTGGGGCAAATGCCGATGGTCTCATGGTTCCCAAGTCCCTGACCATTTGTAGTTCAAATGCGTCAAATTTAATTTGCAGATGACAATGCCATGACCTCCTCCCTCTTTCCCTAGCTCCTGTTGATCATCCCACCATGCATGAGTATATGACTATGTTGTTGACATTGAAATAATATAGTTGTAGATTCCAATGATTTCTATGATATTGTTGCTTTACACGTCCCAGTAATCTCTTCTTTCGGTAACCTTGCTCCTGTCTGTCTGTAGATTTTCACACGAGTATATTACAATTCAATTGGATTGAAATTATACCCTTCACCCAAATTCTGAAATTTTCCCTTGCAGTGGGCTGATTTATTGGACTTCTCACTCGGAATAAAATGTGGTGAACCAACGGTTTCTATTGCTTCAAAGACTGAGATGATCCTCTAATTTCCTTGTATTTTGTTGGCTTGATTTGTCATGTGAATTCAAGATTACACCTGCCTCTTGTAAATGTATTTGAAGTGGGCTAACTGCGAAGTTATTGCATCAATTGTATTGCAATAGAGCTGTGCATGTTAACAAACATCTTGTCTTGTCCCAAGTAGAATGGTAAGAGAGAGTTTTTCCATAAGATTAGTGTGTCAGGTTTTACACGGACTACTAGATTTCATCCTTTTCTCATCTCCTCCCAATGCTACCTGGATTGACAAAGGGTACCAAGCAACGAAATATAAGGTTACAATGTGTCAAAAGCATTTGAAACCTTTTCATTTTTTGATTTTAGATATTAAAATTTTTTTTTTCTGGATAATTTTAGACACTTGAATTTTTTAAAAGGATCAAATTTGACACTTCTGTCTAATTTAGTCATTAAGGGTTAACGAAATTTAGTTAGACTTCTTTCAGTTGACTCTTTTTTAAGGGTAAATTTGGAGATAAAAAAATGAAAGCACGAGTCCTTTTGACGCCCACCTCCACATGATTGAAACCCACAAGCTACAAAATTGAATCCCAGAAATTGTTCTTAGCTAAAACCCATGTCGCCATGCTTGGTAAGACAAACCCTCTTCGCCACTTTCAAGATCTACCACATCCAATCGTTTGGGACAACAGAAGAAAAATCCTTGCGGCATCATTGCTCCAACCAACGATTGCCAGTGCTGTGCTGTGCTGTGCGGTGCGGCTAGAATGGCTCCAATTCTGCTCCTGCCCAGACCTGGATCTCGTCCAAAATTTTAATATGGGTTTACACTCTAATCTCAATCCCAGAGCAGAGATGGGTTTCTGAGGAACCGAAGTTGGGATTAAACCCACACAGGTAGCAGCCGCTTTCTCTTCGAGAGGACCAACTAGCAATCAGTATACGTCTTGAAGCCCGATATCACAGCATTCGGCGCTTTCTCTTCTAGCGGCATGGCCAGAAGATGTGCCGCTGTCTCGCTTGTCTTTTGACACCCGACGTTTGAAATTTAATATAGATTCGAGTACTTCTATGGCCCGCACACATGTTTCCGAGATAGCCGAACTCTTGAAAGGTGCCCGACCCGACTGGTCACCGGCTATGATAAGATGGACTCTAACGAAGACAGCGTAACTCAGTACGATAACGGCGAGCCACTGTTGGAGAAGGCATCAAACAATCATTCAACAATCTGGAACACAGGTGCGGAGAAAGCACTGCAGTTAGTGTTTTAATGGATCTGGGTGTTCTGGGATTTTGGATTGGTTTTTGAATGTCGTCTCCAATGGGTAGCTTTTGGCACTTTTCTTGTCATGCCAAGAATTATGCCAAAATGAGAAACAATGGTAGTGGTGGTGATAAGAATCGGGACAGACAATCCGGCGAGATCTATGGATTAAATTGAACAATGGTAGGAATACCTACAATTGAGAGGAGGGAAGCTTGAAGGAATGAATAGAAAGATGTTTTTGGAACTGGGATTTTTTTTTCTTCCAAATTTACCCCGAAAAAAGTCAAATTAAGTAGGTGTGATTGGGAAGTCATGTTGGATGAAAATGCTATATTTAATACTTTTGAAAATTTTGAATGTCTAAAATGATAAAAAAATAAAAAAAAAATAGTTTAAGTGTCTAAATAAGTTCAGATTCACCTACACTTTTTATCCAAAAAATAATCTAAGAGTTAACATTGAATTTGTGACTTGATTTTATTGGCTTATCTTTTACATATTTGAAAATTTGACTTCGAAGATTATTTTAAACCGTTAAATTTATTTCATAATTTAAGTTGTTATTATTCCTTTTTTCACTTTTACCTTCATAACTCTTTCTCACTTCATTATTTTAGGTATTTTGATTAAGGATTTTTTTAATATTTTAACTAAGTTAATGCATTATGTTTACAAAAACTGACCTATATTTTGATAAGAGAGACTGAAGGAATATTATTTAATTCATTCATTCTCCAAAAAAAAAAGGGGAAAAAAACTCGGGTGACACATAAGACAGCTACTCCTCTGTTGCCGTCGAATGTTTTTTCTAAGGACCAGAAAAAGGATCTTTAACGGCTAGAAAAGTTTTCCCTTTTTTTTTTTACTTGACCTTAATTTTTTAAAATTTTTCTGAATGATATACTGATGATATGAATCTTTCGTTGTTAATAATGATAATAATTAAACGTGTTACAATCTCTAATATCCTAAAAAAAAACACATTTTGAGACAATTTTACTTTTAAGATATTTAAAAATATGTAATATTCTCAAGACATACAGTAATTTTGAAAATTAAGAAAAAATTAGAGTCAACCAATCAAAAATTTGCATGATGTTACTTTAAGAAAATTTAACTAGGAATGAATATTTTGATAATAAGGTTTGCGATAGAATATTATAAATGTGTAGCTTTTATATATGTATAGTTAATATATTTTTTTAATATTAAACATTGAATTCATAAAACTAAAATATCTTCTTAATTAATATATTTACATACATAGAATTCAGTCTTCGATCTCCCCATTCCCATAACAACAAGACAAAATCCGGGGAGCTAACATATGCAGAAAACCTAACAAAATTATAAGACTTGCAAAGAAACAAAGTCGGATGAACAAGGAATCGTCTTTCCCGCTATTGATCTCATACACGCAGTAGTATATCATGATTGACATACTCAGGCACCCGTACGAATAATCTGCTATGCGCTTCATGGCCTCCGTGTCGTACTTCATCTCTTCCTTTGCCTCATCATTAATATCACGGCCGCGGCCGCCTGCTGTAACATCCACGACGGCTGCGAGTAGGTCCCGTTTTCTCTTCCTAAGATTGCTAGCTTCCACAAAACTTATAAAGGCGTACGCGAGACTGAACGCAAACTGAACGGCGAATAGCAGTAGAAAAAATTTTTTCAGTTTTCCTTCTGCTGCTACTCCGTCGTTACTATAATATTTGTACAGAAAGCCGAACATCCCTGCAAGGCAAACTGACATGAACACCACGAGAAGCCCTAACAAAAGTGATCCCTCCTTTTCAACGACGTCGTCCTCGAGCTGATCTACGAGATCAAGTTTCATCTGAAATTCCTTCAATTTCAAATCAGACTCGGCCGCTGCGGCGGCCTCAGAAATCTTAATCTTAATTTGGGATTCCATTCTGGGGTTGTTAACTTAATTATGTCGATCATTCTCGGAACAACTGGTTTTTATAATGCAAAATTGATCACCATTACAATTCGATTCCTATTCTGATTTGTCTTTCTTTTAGGAAAAGGAAAAGATCATGTGTATGTTATTACTGCAAAAATCCACGCACCAAACCTATATCTAATTGACTAATTTTATTAAAAAAATAATAATAGTTTGAACTAATTTTTGGTTTACCAGCTAGGAAAATAAATGATTAATTTTATTTATTTCAATTGATTTTCTCCCCATTTAAACGTGACATTCCGATTATTGTAAGTTTCGAACTCGAGAACTATCGTCAGTTAACTTATCATTTCATCCATTGGAGGTTTATGAACTGCATACTTCTTTTGTTAATTCTCTCCGCTTTTAAAAATTTTGATTTAATTTCATTTATTATTAATCTTTTTTGGAGGACAAAAAAAAAGTTTGATAAACACATGTGTGTTATTTTTCAGTAATATATTTTGAATAAAAAATAATAAATTTCAAAAGATAATTTTAGTTCTATGATTTTAACAGAATCAGAGGATTAAGAATAAACCATATTTATTATATTAAAAAATCTATATTTTTGAATTTGCATGGTATGTTAAAGTTTAGAAGAAAAAATTACTATATATAAAAAGAGAATGACGACAAATGGATTTTTAACGGGGAAAAAAAATTGCAAATGTATTATAGCTACCATCATAAATGGTAATTAAGGAATAGCGAATTATTCCCCCCCAAAAAAAAATTTTAAAATCACCTTATGAAAAAAGAAAAAAAAAATGAAAGTTCAGATTTTAAAACTATTTAGTATCCAAAAACTTCCCAATTTATTAAAACTCATTTAATAAAATTTTTATATATACCTAATAGTATAGTTGTTATTCTTTTTACATTTGTATTTAATTATATGATAATGTTAGGAGTACTCTGAAACTCAAATTATGAATTTTAACATTCAAGAGCACTTCATAATTTGAATTCTACAAACCAATATCCTATATATATATATATTTATAGAGAGAGAGAGAGAGAGAGAGGAAGAGAGCAGCACTACAATGTGTGCTGTGATGATGTGCGACAGGGACAAACGATGTCATTTCGATTTAAAAAAAAAAAAAAAAAAATCTGGTAAGCAGAACGATCTCCAACCGATCGGAGAAATGAGCATCTACCGACTGGAGACCACCACCCCAGCGACCTCCTACACCGATCACACCACCCCAACACCCCTCGCATTACCATCACCTGCAAATTTCAAATCCCAAATCAAACCTTCTTTGCACTACCTACCTTTCCCACTCAGGAAAGTCTTCATTCCCTCCTTCCTAGCTACAAGTTCATTTTTTTAAGGTTCTCACGAACAGAAGAAAAAGCCCTTATCTTATACGAACTAGTATAGGCCAGACCAAACAACACGAGGAAAAGATCCATTTCAATCATAGGACAACTAGATGTGGAAGCTCTTGTGCAATTTTGTGCTTGCCGTTTACAGACGGCTAGATCAAATGATCAAATGAGCTTATCTGCAGGCAGGAGCTATACCTTCTGGAACGGGAGCAATAACTTGCTGCCACCTCTTCTTCTTCGCAAAACGATGTCGTAATGGACAATCACACATAGGCAAAGGCTCTTGTTAGTATTCTTGTATATATATATATACACGGATTTGCTAAGGTGCCCCCCGGAACGCGCCTTAATGCACGCTCCAACCATTACTGTAAAGGAACTTTTGCTCCGCTTGGTTGGCTACATGAGCACTGTAGCAAAAATTCCGTTACGGTAATGGTTGGAACACGCCTTAGCAAAACCGTATATATATATATACTCTTTTCATCACTTTTTATAAGTTATCGATAATTATTTTGTCAAAATTAAGATAATATATATTTTTTTCTTCTAAAATACCCATGCTTAAAATAATTCTAATCAATTTAACAATAATGACTATGAAAAAGAGAGAGATATGGATATTAAGGTAACAAATTAATAAAACACCTAATAAACTAAAAAATCATGATTTATATTTAGTGAAAAAGTAGTTAAAATGACTTGTAAAAAGTGACGAAGAGAATATTAAATATAATTTTACCCTCCTATCTTATTTATTAGTCCCTCCATTATCATTTATAAGTCATATCACTAAAAAATTATAAATCTTTATCGTTAGCTTATTAGGTATTTTATTAATTTTGTATCATATCACACATTTTTCTCTTTTCCATAATCAATGTTTTAGTTTGATTAAAATCAAATAGGGATATTTTAGAGAAAAATATAAATAAATTTATATATATATATATATATATCACCTTAATTTTAACAATAATTTTGACAAAATAACAAGTTAAATGAAGAATTACAAATGTAAATCTTTGTCTAATTTGAATATCCTTGGGAAGTATGTAAATCCGGGATCTAATAAGAATCATAATCAAGTTTCAAGTTTCTTTTGGAGGAAAAAAAAAAAGAGATAAAGAATGGAACGTTTAATTGTATTAGACTACCCAACCCTGAGTTTATTAAATAATAAAGTATAAGATCTCAATTAGTTAGTTAATTAACCTGTTTTCAACACAGATGAAAAAAGCAAAGCACCTGTCAGCATATTTTACAATCAAAGCCTCTTGTAGATAATCCACACTCAGTAATCAGTATGTACGTATGAAGAGATGAGAAAACATTTCAAAATCACCATTAGAAATCCTAGGAAAAATGAATACCAGCATGTGAAACTATATTAACAAAAAAAAAAGTCAGGAGACAAGGGTTAAAAAGTGAAACACCTAATCCCTTCAAAGAATTTTTCAATTTTTGCTTCCTTGTAAATTATCTAAAGCATTGTAAACCTTTTTTCAGATTGATCTCTTGGTAAAAAAAGAAGAAAAACAGAAGGCAAAACTTCTACTAAAAGGATGCTACTCGCCAAGGCATTCAAACGCCACACTAACATATCCCCTGTATCTAAAGACCCTTTTTTTCAAGCCATCACAAAAGCCTGCCAGCCAGACACAAAAGAACCTAGCACTTGGTGATTTATTATACTATACTCCAAGCCGTGGACATCAAAGATTGTCATCCTTCTTCTTCCATGCATTTTGTCCAGCTCTTTTTTTTCCAACTACAAGAGATAAAAAAAGGAAGGAACCATCTCCTTACAAAATTGAATTCCCCTGACTCCTGTGTGCAAGAACAATGCATCAAGCTTCAGACTCTGATCCAGTAGAGCCTGATTCAGAAGCAGCAGCGACTGAATTAGAAGACTGAGATCCAGAGAGTGTTGAGAATTTTCGCTGAATTCCTCTCCACACTTTCAAGGAAGGCCTTGTGTTCATGTACTGCAAAGAACATCAAAAGGGAGATAAGTAAGCATGTACCATCTTTTACTTGACTAAAGGTTTCTAGATATTCCTCTTCTGCCAAAGGCAAATAATATTTCAAGTCATCTAAGAAATTATACAACACTGATGATCAAATGCAATAGGAAAAGGCTGAAACAAAGGTTGGAATGCCAAATAAAAATTCATGCAACACTGTTGAGCGCATATGTTAGCATTCTTGACCTTAAATATATGATTAAAAATAAAAATTATGCCTTGAGAACAATAGTAAGCAAGCACAGTTACCCAAAATCCTTTGGGTTTTTGGTTATGACTTAAGATATAACAATAATTTATTCATCTCATATGGAACCAAGAAAGAAAAACCTCTTTGACATGCGTATGTGTTATTTGTGGCCAATGGTATCAGAGGATCTATTAAGTTCACAATATTGACGAAATGCAATCAGCAAATTTACCTCCTCACAAAATGCAATGATCTCCTCCTCAGTAATTACTGCATCTTCCCCATGTTCCTTCCAACCAAGTGAACGAAGAAAAGCTACCTCCTCTTCATCTGGTTCCTCATCTGGAAAGAATCCTCCACTAAGCATATTTTTCTCTCCAATATCAGGAAAACCTTGAGCCTTATCATGAGTGTCACAACTATCACCATTAGTTAACATCTGATTTAACTTTTCTGTTACACAAGGACCCATTGGAGCACTGTCAGATTCTTTTCTATTTTCATCAGGCTTCTCAGTACAAGAAGAAATATCAACAGCAGGACTTGAATCTGGGGCATTAGAAGAAGAGTTAAGTAAGGTCTTCTTTCTCATGAGGTTGAAAAAATCAATCCGGCTCTGAGCTTGAGACACTGTGGATTTCTTCTCTGCTACAGGTTTATGGTTCAGAGTAAAGCTGGCCACGGCTACCTTCTTCTCAGGAAGGGAAGCCTTTGGATTACTTGGGTTTGTAAAAGCAGATGGACTCGGTGTAGCTACTGCACGCTGGCCATTAACCACCTTGCCATTGGCATTGTTAGTAGAGTTAGACATATCCTTAGCAGAAGAAATGGCACCATTCTCCCTTGCAGGTTTGAGAATATGGAACTTTCCAGCATGAGAAGTATTTGGAACATCAGACCTAACTTGTCCACTACGAGGTTGACTAGCAAGTTGAGGTGACTGCTGCTGCAGCATACTCCTCGGAGCAGAAATTGGTTCATTAACTCTCACCCCTGCTTTTGGTTGCTTTATTTTCTCCGATACACTGGGAACCTGGAAAAGATAAATGCTCATCAACCCCTTGAAATTTTCTATTTGCTGATTAAAATTGCTACTACTCTAACACTATGACATCACTTGACTTCATTTTCAATCACAAGCATTCCTTTCAGATGCATGCAACATTTCAACCCCAATGCAAATTCCAGCCATGAGAAACAAAAATTTCCATTGTAATGTAAGTGTACAGTTCATAATTAACAATTGCAGAAATCTGAAATATCCAATTTTTTTCTTGAATACCTAGAAGCAGCGGAAACTGCTCCACATAACCCACATTTACATTGTTAATATAAAAAACTGAAGCACAAAAGCAAAAAATATACACATGCTTTGTTCCCAAAAAGCAAATGCATCAAGTGAAAAGGTTGCTTTATGACCAAAAAAAGGGAAAGGGGAAGGGACTAAATAAGCAAAGAAAAGTGGGAGCTCCTCCTTTTTTTTTCCTTTCCTTTCTTGTTAAGCACAATAAAAGTGCCTTGATTAGGATATAGCACAAATTACAGCTGTTTACAGCTATAAAATCCTTGAATCTCACCCAAACTTGGATTCCATGTAAATTTTCATTTCCAACAGTTCTACTACTTCAGATCATTCTTGATATTCTCAACCATTCTTTCATTATCACCTTCACTATTTTATTCTTATGACCTGTTATTTTCCTAACCCCTCTACTTCTCCCTGCCTCCTCTATTTCTCTTTTTCTTTCCAGGGATTTAGCTTTTCAACCCTCCACAGCTATGTCAGCCAATTCTATTATTGAACCAATTGAATAGAGTTTAGATAAAAATTTGAAACGAAGTTTCCAAAATAGGAAAAATATTTTGATAGAGATTATGTTTAAAGCAATCAGAACCATTGAACATTAATCGTGGGTTTGAATGTTATGACATTAGCGGAAATTTTGGAGTTGATTGAATCTTTGCAACTTAAACTATGTCTAATAGTATTTTCCCTTTCTCCTTTCAAGTTAAAAATTTAGGATTATCTGGCAAAGAAGTATAAAAGTATCTTGCCAAAAGTTAGCTTTCGCTTCATTCTATGCTTTCAACTTTAGTCAAAAAAGGCTTGAACTACGATATGCTTTACATCTCACTATAATCAACCAGTAAAAGTATTAACTATTTAACTAATTAATCCTAAAAGACTAGTTTTGGCCTTTTCCTAAAAGGAATAAGAAAAGGTCCAACTAATAGGTTCAGCCTATTAGGAATAGGTCTTGTGGGAGTTTATAAGTATCCATTTATAAGAAACACAAGCCGCACCACATAATATACAGATCAAGAAAGATCATTTTTTTTCCTATTGCGCAGACCATGGAGATTCATGTTTAAATCCTCATTTTAATTCACGTTGTCCAAATATTACTTAACTCTCTAAACAGTGGTATTACATATAGAAAGTATGCAGTTCAAACTTTCCTCCATTGACTATAAGAGTTTCATGCTGCCCCTTTTTTTCTCAAAAATTCCATTGAATCCAACCAATAAATAATTTAGGAACTATATTCAAATGCAAAAATTCCATTGGCTAATAAGTATACCATCACAAATATCTTTAACAAAAACTAATCAAAATTGACCATACCACATACAGTAAAAAAGCCTATATGTGCACAATCTAATAGCATTAATTCACAAATACTACAAGAAGAGATCTACTCTAACTAAGAACAACTAAAGCCATCTAACTGTACAGCAACAATACACTGAAAAGTACTTCCTCTTACCAAGGCCTTGGGCATAGATGGTGCACGTGGTATCAATTGCCTGCATTGCTTCATAGTCAATTCATCTAACCTCTGGCTCTTGTCAGGCACCTGTAAGATACATGGGGGAAAGAGTGAAAATTTGTGGAGTATCTGATAATTATTATCACTAATAATCGGAGCCAATAGAATTACCTGAGGAGCAGCACGAGCAAGTGGTGGAGCCTGCGACAGTGCCTCAGCCATGTTCAGACCAGCCATTACACTTGAACTGCCAGATGATGGAGTGCTGTTGGCACTTTGGTGGGTAGGTGAGTTGACTGTGGTATTATTACTGCCAATTATGGCAGGAACCTCAGCCAAAGCAGAAGTCCATTTCTCACCACCAAGCAACCCCGAACTACCAATGGGCAAGCTATGAACAGCTGTACTTAGAACAGGTGACGAGACTCTCAAAATACCAGATCCTCCAGGCTTCTCTTCAGTTCCTAGAGAAGGGAAATCCTTGTCAAATGCAGCCTTCTGGATGCCACTTAGGTTACTGCCTCCCAAAAGCAAGCCATTCCCATTATGCTGATTGCCAGTTGCAACATTTCCAGAGTCTTCAGTTTTACGGGGTAACACCTCAAGAGTTCTCCGGGGTACCAATGACTGAGAATGTCTCAAGGAACTCTTGTCAACAGTATTTGTCAGGAAGTTCTCCAGTGAATCAAAAGAATCATGCTCCCATGTGTCCCCAGAAATAGACCTTTCTTTATCCTTCTCACGATTTCTATCGCGGTTACTTCTCGTAAAACTACTATATGGATGTTTTGCAGAACCATTACTGCCTGAACTACGTCTAGAATTGGATGAAAAACTCCGATCCAGAAAAGTAGTACGCTGAGAATCCTTGTCACTATTGCTCCTAGAACATCTATTTCGTGTTGGGAATGAAGAAGAGACATCTATTACAGCCAAAATAAAATGAGAATTGAGACTCATTTTAGTTATAAGAGTATCAAAGAAGCAACAGGAATAAAGCAGAAACATAGAGAAACAGAAATAAAACATAGACTACCTGAATGCAAAGAAGAGGAAACAAAGTGGTGAGTTGAACTGCCGCCACCAGTACATCTCAACCATTCGGGAACTAATGCTGGTTCACTTCTTTCCATCGGTAATTATCATATTCAATTGTAATATGAGGGGAAAAAGCTTCTTCAAAATCACTCTTTTTGCTCTAAGATAAACAAGTTGTAGCTCATTCAACCTACTCTACAAAAGCCCTTGCCTCAATGGGCAATAAAAAAGCATCCCATTCAAAAAAAAGGTAAGTCAGAAATCTGTGGATCCTGTTCGCAAAACCAATGTTTTATGTTTTTTGCCTGTCTCCCACCAATTCATTATCTAAGCAAAAATTCTAACTGCACACATCTGTAATAAGCAACCAGCCGCTGGTAAAACGAAGGAATGCTCCAGTAGAGAAGCGTCAAATCCTAGTGGCATGTAAACGATAAAGAAAATACCTTCCTAGTTCTCCATCTTTCAAGAGGAAAAGATGGATTTTTCCTATTAAAAAGCTCCTTTTAACCTTCCATCATTTCTCCCCTAATAGAAAATCAAATATTGGAAACCAATTAACCGATTCGTCAGACCTGGGAGACCCGGAATCCCAGTGCAATAATGATCAATAGCCTTCAAACAACATAACCACAGTCACCAAAAAGGGCACACCATACCAATTTGCAGTAATTTAAGAAACCCTAGAAAATATGAGTCGCTCCAATCACTAGGGTTTGCAAATTGTCAAAAATACCCAGCCCAGACCAACAACTCCAGATATGCAGAATTATGTGACCGATAACCCAATACGTAAAACCACGCAGACAAAGAGAAAAGTATCAGTAACCCTAACCTCAGACGAATGGATTGTTCACTTTGATTGACGGAGCGCTAGTAGAAGTTACCAAAAAGGGATCCCTATGAAATCCCTAACCGCTCCAATAACCGCCACTCTCTATACATATATCCCAATATATGTAGATGAAAATTATGCCAAAAAAAAGTGGAAATTTGGGCCTAAATCAATGCAATTTCACGGAAACAGGGAGAGAGGGATGTGTGAAGAACAGAGAAATTGAAATGGGTTTCAAGTCAGCAGAACAAGGATGCAATGGTATAAGACTCTGTTTAAGCTTTGTAGTTGTTATTACTACTAGGGCGCAGATAGAGAGGGAGGAGAAGAAGGAGGGGCGCGGGTAGGTTGGGTACCGTATTGGGCCGGTTCTTGGAGAGGTGGGGTAGTAGACAGGAATTGAGTATTTTCGGTTTGTTGAATGGATTTTAATTGCATTTACTATTAAAAAATTCTACATTTCATTTAATAATTCTAATTAAGATCTATATTTCTTTTTTATCTACTTCTACCGCGGTGGAGATTGATCACAAGATTATTAACCATGTCTGATTTTTTTTCCTCTTTTACATCGATTTGAAAATAATGTCTCATTGAATTAAAAATTAAAAAGTTCATTAGGTAGATAGTTAATGAAATTCTAAATCAAAACCCTTTTTATTTGAAAATATAAAATATTCAATTTTAGACATCAAAATAAAAAAAAGGACATTTAAGTACTCGCAAGTCACTATTTATAAGCGGGGTTATTAATGCCCACGACATACGTATATATTGAGGAGGTTTGTTTTCTAAATGCTCATGTTTAAAATCTCCTATATGGTTAACAAAATAAATGAATAAATGTCACGTATAATCTATAAATTATTTTGAATTTTTAACTTTAGTTAATAATGTTTTATTTTGTCTTCTTTAATTATCCATCGATTTCAATTTAATAACTTTGATCCATATTATTTTATGCTATCAATTTTTATTGTCAAACCTTGTATTTTCGTCACATTTGATTATTTTCATGGAAAACATGTTTTTAACCTCTATTTTTTTTCGTAGGAATGAGAAGGGTATTTTGGAATATTTTTATAATTGAAATTTTTTTTAATTAAATAAAATAATTATGATATAAAGTTCATGTACACAAAAGTCTTTAAAAACTATAGACATATCTTTATAATTTCGAATATAATATATATATATAATCTGTGTGTGAAATATGAAAATAAAAAATTGATATGTGAATTGTTTATTATGACGTTATATTTAATATTTGGGAAAAATTTTATTGAAAGTAATATATACTATCAAATGTAAAAATGAAACAAAAGTTTTTTATAATTGAGTTGGTGAGAAACCTTTTATTTAAAATTAAGGACTAGGGCTCTAATCTAAAAAAAAATAAAAAAATTAACAATTTATATTCAATACCAAAAACGTATAAAAAAAATGGAGGATCAAAAAATATTAAAGAAAAAACATTCAAGACCAAACTTGTATAAAAAAGAAAAGAAAAGGTGAAGGTGTAAAAAATTGAATTTTAAAAAATACCCTTTTCATCCCCACTAGAAAAAAGGTTAAAAACATGTTTTATCTAAAAAATCGAATGTGCCAAAAGCAAGAGGTTTGGCAAGAAAAAAAGATAAAATAAAATAATATGAACCAAAGACACTAAATTGAAATTAATGGATAATTGAATAAGACAAAATAAAATATCATGAACCAAACTTAAAAGATCAAACTAGTTTATAAACTAAAAGTGCCAATAATTCAAATAAATTTCTTCTCATAAATTTTCTTATAAATAAATGAAAAAGTTAGCAGTCTTTTAATATATGTTATATTAATTTTAATTATGTAAGAAAAAATCACGATAAATACCTATGACTCCTTTTTAAAATTTTAAACATATCAAAAACACATTTTTGGAAAATAATCCATTATAGATAATTTATTTATTACTTTGGGAGGTAAATTAATCAATTAAACATTTTTAATATAATTTTATTTCTAACTATTTGCATGCATGATACACACTTATATTAAACAAGACATATATGTTATAAATCAATATATGTGCACATATATTTATATGGTTAACAGGTTGATCAATTTCATATGAATACATATAGGAGCTTATCCACACACACATATATATATATTTATATATATACAAACACACACACGTATATATTTATATTAATATAATAATATAGTTATTCAATAACACTCCCTCTATCGTTAAATGTAAGTCATTAATTTGCAAAAATTAAGATATTTTTTTCTCTAAAATGTCATTTCATCACTCTTTCAAAATTCTGCACACTATTTCACTATACATTATTAAAGAGCTAATATTAAAAAAATACCTTTAAATATCTGATTAATAAAAAATAATGACTTTAATAATAAAAGTTAGTTAAAATGACTTATATTTAGTACACGATGGAGTATTAGTTTGAAAATGTGTGGTGTAGATAAGACTCTCAATATAATTTATCAACCAATTAGAACTCGAGAAATTTGAAATCTGACAATTTCATGTAACCTCTTACTTTTCAGATATTAATGAAAAAAAGACAAATCTAATAAACATAATGTTTTATATTCAATAAATGTAACTTATATATTTAATAAACATTGATTTTCCCTTTTTTTTTTTATAAAATTGATAACCTTTCATAAAGACGTATCAATTGAAAAATGGTTATTTATTATAACTCGTGATTAATCAATTATTGCCTAAAGAGTTATGTATTTTATGTAAAAAATATTATACAATTCTAGAAATAGAGTTGTTCAACCAACTTAAAATCACACATGCTTCTTAATCTTTCTATATTTTTAGAAAAAAAATGAAGAAGAAATTGTTACAACATCATTCCTTTAGAAAATATAGATTTTATTTTTTGTTATATTATTCAATCAAAATTTGTTTTGTTAAAATTTTTAAATGTTTTAATATTAATTATTAGAACCTAGTAAAACACCAACACATTACGCGAGCAATGAGAGCTCATTAATTACAATATTTTGATGGGAAATTTAAAGTGTTTATTTATTAATATTTTAATAAATAGCTTGTTTAATATATATATATATTACATTATTTTTATCTGTTGTAATCAGTATAAATTAATTATAATGTCCCTGTGTGTTCACTTTCACTCTGAAATTCCCATTTCCCTCTCGGATATTCATTCGCCAACCGTTGTGTTTCCCTTTTTAGTTTTTAGTAATATATATATATTTTATCTTGCCTTCTAAAATATCGTCTGAATTTCTGGAGTATTGTTCAAGGTCAGGCGTTGATGCGGTAGCTTGAAGAGGTTTTGGCTGACGTGACTGGGTTTTTTAACAATTTGGACTAAGGCAGCTTGTAGAGTTTTTTTGGCCGTGGGTGAAGAAGGGAGAAGACGATGTTAGGGTTTTCGCTGCGGGTAAGGAAGGGTTCGGACGAAATCAACTAATACTGTGTGGTAAGAAAATTTTAAAGTTTTCAGATACATCCCGTTGAAATTTTCTAGTTAGCTTGATCGTAGAGGTTTATGTGCTTCATGAATTTCTTACTGTATCATGCTCTGTCTTCTCTTTAGGTTGTTGTTGATCTAGAAAGTGGAAAATTTGTTGTAAGTATTTCAATTAATGATGGTTTTGGCTGCGGGTGAGGAAGGGTTCGGACGAAATCAATTAATACTGCGTGGTAATAAAATTTTAAAGTTTTCAGATACGTCCCGTTGAGATTTTCTAGCTAGCTTGATTGTAGAGGTTTATCTGCTTTATGAACTCCATACCGTATCATGCTCTGTCTTCTCTTTAGGTTGTTGTTGATCTAGAAAGTGGAAAATTTTTTGTAAGTATTTCAATTAATCATGGTTTATAACATGCTTGTTCTTTATAATTTGGCCTTGCTCTGCAGAAAGTCCCTTAACTACTAACTATCTACTCGATGCCCTCCAACCCCCAATTGGACTGTAATGATTAAGAAAATAGATGGAGGAGAATTGGGAGTCCCTTTATTTCTCAATATTCTTAAGTTATGGTTTTAAGAAAATAGTTTATCTAGACTCCTGCTAAAATTGTTGTTCAGTGCTCTACAAATTTTATTACATTGATTAATATGATAGTATAGTGATAATTACATATTGTTTTCCTGACTCTTCTGACTGATTCTGTCTGTTGACTGTTTGCTTGCCAAATCTTGTGTGTTAGCACAAATTTTTAGTACCATACATCAATGTTGGTAACTCTCTGGCTGGCTTGGACTGGTTCTGCAGACAATCACTGATTTAGAATCTAGATTCCATATTATGTACAACATTTTTGACTGGTTAATAACATATCTGTTTTGATTGTACAGACCTAAGAATTGTCAATTTTCATTTTTTTGGTCGTAAAGTACTGCCAGTGCTATTAACTGCATTTGTTTATGAAGAAACTATAGATCTCATCGACTGGATTTATGATATGCTTTTACTGCATGAAAATAATAAAGTTACTCCTTTTTTTTTCTTCTGCTTTGGGTTTTCCTTAAGTTCTATACTTGTAATGTCTACCTTTGTAACAGAGTAAATCCCTGGAAAAGATTGTAACTTCAAACATCTACAACTTCCTGAAATAGTATTTTGAAGGGCCTGGCAAGTGATATTTCACATTTTTTGCCTACAATATATTTCATCTTCTTCAATAACAAATCCTGTTGTTCTCGAGATGCACAGAAAAATCCCGTAATGATATCCTTTTTTTTTCTTTGTTTGGGTAGAGGAAATTTAAGAAAGATTAGAACCAAATTAAAGGTTATAGAACTTCTTGAGGCTGCAGATTATATTTGCAAGAATGCTTTAATTTTAGGCCAGTTTATAAAAAACAATTAGAGGAATACTGAAGATGATCATCAAGATTTAGGGAAATTCATATGTAACAGATTTGAAGGAAACAAACAATTCAAATTGATTTTGATTCCTGATACATCAATCATCATTTGATAACTGTGATTTCCATGTACAAAAGAATGCCTTGAACACAAAACTCTATGCCTGAACAGATGAGAAAAAAACAGAAGCAAAATTGGATAAATTAATAATATTGTTAATTACATCATTTGATTCCAAATTAACATTTGACCACCCGGTAACTACTGCTTGCAGTTTACCCAAGACTGCTAAGAGTCCACAATATTTTTTTCAAGATCTAATATTCAATATAAATGGTTCTTTGGGTCAAGATACTTAAATAACACTCAATGTTGCCAACAACCAGAGCCATTCTCAATTATTTCGTAGAAAATGGAGTTACTCACAGCAAAAGTGCCGACTCATTGTTTAGAAAACTGTGATGCATTCACTGGTCAACAATTGTTTTACAAAGGATACTAGTGTGCATGAGAGTTTTAAGTGTCGTGCATGTTCCAGGCCATGAAATTTCTAGACCCACAAAATTTTAAATTAATATTAATACTAAATGTATAAATTTAAATTCAACCAAGTAATTAGGGTGATATTTCTTGCCATGTAATTTCTTTTTTTTTTTTTTTTTTTTTTACCAATTTAACTCAATTATCTCAAATAATTATCATACACGTGAATTCATAATCATCAATTAAACAAATTGAGAAAAATAAATTCTGCAAAGACTTCGTATATATATATACGGGTACTCGTATTAATTATGCAAAAGCAACAAAGAATAGAAAAAAAAAAAAGATGAGAAATAGAAGAATTTCTTAGGATCAACCATGTGTGTGATGGTGTCCACCAACCAAAAATTTCAATCCAAGTCAAAAATATCTTGTTCTTCTGTTTTTAAGAGAAAATGAAGAAACATTTTGATAAGCCTCTATAATCCTGCCAATTTTGTCCCTTAGAAGTTCCATATTATCAGACTTTAGTTAATGATAGATATCCTATTAGGCATTTGTTAAAGAAAGTAATGTATTTGTCTAGTCAAAACAACAATTTCTTTTTTATATGTAAAAAATTCTCGTGAAAAAATGTATCCATCTATCTATAAAGGTGAGGCATCCCATCTAACAAATGACATTTTAACAGAAAAAATTTGAAAGGTTTCTTTAACAACAACCAAGATATTACTTGATAGTCATCGGCAGTTGTCCGGTGGTACCCAAACAATAATATTCCACAGGGAAATGGACCTACGGCTTCCGTGGAAAATTCCGACTTTTATTAACAGCGCATCGTGCAGATATTTAATGAAAAGTATTAATTTAATTTATATTAATAAAAAGTTCATTCTTGCATATCATTAAATAGGATTATAAAACATGACTTCATAAAAAATAAAAAAAAAGGATGTAACATACTATATAATTTATAAATATCAATAATAAATTATAACAATTTTTCTGTTTCTATATTAATTAATTGCATTTAAATTAATTGAAATAATCTAATACAGTAATGTATATAAATACAAAAGATTTTATTTTTGGAAAAATTAATTATTGATAATAAATATTAAAAAATTATTCATTAATATTTTTTAGTATTAATATTTTTAATTTTAAAAAGAATATTTAGTTGAATGAGCGGTGCATCATCGTTGAATTAGTTTTTTCATAATTATATTTATATTTTTAGTTTAATTTTTTTGTATTTTGTATTGAATGACTTTATATATATAGCGCCGGTTTTTTAATGCTATTGAGACTTAAAAAGACTATCACGGAAAATAAGAGAAAGATTAACAATTGCATATGAAATTTGTAGGGGAGGAAACTTGACTTTATGAAATAATAATAAAAAAAATACAGTCAGGCTTAGCAACTGAGACGCTGGACTATGAAAAATAAGGTAAGTAAATTAAATAAATGGCGATGATTCAGTGTGCGCGGTTCTTTATTCATCTCGAAGAAGACCCTCGACGCTCGCCAGTTTAGTACTTCCGTCAAAACCCTGAAAAAAACCCTAACTGTTGCGAATTCGTAAGTTTTCTTCAACGGATTCTCAATTGCCAGCTTCCCTACTCCTCTTTTACTGTCAATTGCATACATGTAAATTTGATCTCTCTCTCTGTTGGTGGTCTCTGGATTTTCGGGATTAAGTAAAGGACTGAAATTTGTGCATTTGTTTGTCATTTTTCAAGTTTCTGAAAATGGATATTGATAAAAACGCAGCAGAGGATGGTGCCGGCTCAATGCAAACTGATGCCCAAGTAAGTATTCTCAAGTTTTTGAACTTTAACCGCTTTATCATGAATTGAGTCCTGATAATTTTCTGGTTTATGTGCTGTGTTGCTATTTTGGTGTTGTTTTGAGTATGTAATTGAAGGTGACGTTTTTGTTTGTTTTAGGTAATGGACAGAGAGGGGGATAGCATTCTGCAGTCAATAGAAAGACTGAATATCGAAGAGTCGTCGTCTCCCTTTAAGAGAAAGCCTGTTATCATTATTGTCGTTGGAATGGCAGGTTAGTTTTCATAAGAGTTTGCAATTTGATATTTTTATGTCTCATAGTTTTGTTGTGGATAATGTGGAAGAACTGTTTGTATATGAGAGTAGGAAGTGGGAAGACAACATTTATGCATCGGCTGGTAGCCCATACAATGATGTCAAATAAGCGGGGCTATGTGTTAAATCTTGACCCTGCTGTGATGACTCTCCCTTTTGGTGCGAACATTGACATAAGAGACACTGTAAGGTATAAGGAAGTGATGAAGGAGTTTAACTTGGGACCAAATGGAGGAATTTTAACCTCATTGAATTTGTTCTCGACAAAGTTTGATGAGGTAAAGCTTAATAGATTATCCCTTTAATTTTTGTGGTTATGAATTTGCTACACCCTGGAACTCTATATTCACGTTATACTGATGCTATTGTTACTGGTAATTCTCTATTCTACTGCTTCCTTGGATGCATTAAGTTAGACAGTATCTTAATGCTTTACAAAAACTGGAGCAGCGTTCGTTCATACCCTGCCAAGTATAAAGTTTCCATTATTTGAATTCTGGTTTTTCAACAGCCCCTCATTTTTGCCTGCTATGAATTTGGTGGGATGATTCCTCCTTATTTATTTATTTTGTATAAGCAAGCAGATAACATATCTTTATTGTTTGGATTTTGTCATTCTATTGTTGGTAAAGCTATACTCGGTACCTGTGGTGCCAAGTAAAGTTATTCACCTTCATTTGGATGTTGCTGTGCAAGTTACTAGGCAAGATACGTTAACTAGGTTTCAAGTGTTGTCTATAACTAGATAGATGTCTTGGTTTTTAGTAATTGTACATTGCTCTCTTTAGTCTTTGCCCTTTGTGGTGGAGAAACCTGAACTGGTAATTTTCTTTACCAGCTGTAAGATGGATTCTGACTAAACATTGTACAACCTAAAAGGATTTGGCTCATAAATGGGAAATGCTTTTCCTAAATGTAATTCCTTAGTGCTATTTGATGATTCTTTGCTAGGAATCAAAAAATAAATATAAATTTAATTGGTGAAAAGAAGATGTTCAAGGAATAGGAAGTGGAATCCATACAAGAATCTTATTAGTACTCACATGAGAGTTCATGTTGTAAATCTATCCTTGTATGTCTTTTTATGCATACATGTGCCTAGAGTGAAGAAAGAAAATGATTTGAGTTAGTTAACACATAGTACTTATCAGTCTACTAGGATCAAGTTTTTGTTATCTTTGGTTAGTAGTGAAGTTGATCCCAGAAGGGTATAACTATTATTCATCAGAAAAGAGGAAGAATGGATGCGATTGTTGATTAGATGCGCTGATAGATATTCTCTCATGTTTTTTCCAAAAATGAACCATGGATAGATAATGTGTTTACTTTAACAATTATTATCCTTCTAGTAACGGAGAATAAAAATGGCTCTTGTTTCACCTTCTCTGGGAGAAGGTTGTAGGAAAACAAGAGAAAATGTTTGTAGTGCTCTAAAATTGGGAAACAAAATGCGTGAGAGCTGTTGAAAAATCTTGAAAACATCTCCAAACTTGTAGCTTTCTAACTAAGAAAGGTTATGCTGGGGAAGTTTGAAGAACTGCCTAAGGTTGGACCAGGTGGAGGAATTTGTATTTAGGTTGACTATCATTTCTTTTTTGTTTTTATGCAAGGGAAGGATGCATGTTTGAATTCAGCGTGTCTCATAACCAGATGAATAAATGACCTCATGTTTCCAAGACTACAAGTTGAATATGAGGTTCTTCATGCAAACAGAAGAAGATGCATATATTTGAATTAAGTGCATCAGATATTTAAGTTGCTTTGGCAAGTCAAGAGTCCTTACTCCATAGTTAGTCATTCTGATGAGGCTTGATTAATGAGAATACTTGTATGAACTTTTTACATTGATTCATTTTGTGCTCATTGCATTTATTAAGCACCTTTTATTTAATTTACTTATCATTCTAAGTCTAACTAGAATTACCTGTTGGGCAATCTTTCTTGTTATCTGTAATTGTTTTGTGTTTATGAAGCTTTTCCTTCAGATTTCTAATTTTGCTCGTCTCTTCATCTTTTTTGAATCTGTATGCATCTTTATTGATATGGTAGAGTTAGAGCTCTTGACATTAAGAGTTTATCATGTTAACTTGCAGGTTGTCTCTGTAATTGAAAGACGAGCAGATCAGTTAGATTATGTTTTGGTTGACACTCCTGGTCAGATTGAGATTTTTACTTGGTCTGCCTCTGGTGCTATCATTACAGAAGCATTTGCATCAACCTTTCCTACTGTAATCACATATGTGGTGGACACGCCACGCTCAGCAAGTCCAGCTACCTTTATGAGCAACATGCTGTATGCATGTAGCATCCTTTACAAAACACGGCTGCCTTTGGTCTTAGCATTTAACAAGACAGATGTGACACAACATCAGTTTGCTTTGGAGGTGAACCACCACATATTTGGTTATTCATTATATTCTTTGCAAGTCCTCTTTTGTTGCCAAGTCTAGGATTGAGCAGCATATTTTTTTTCCAGGTTTCTTGACATAGATTAATGAGTTATCTTCCTTAGCTTTTGCAAGTATTGAATTAAGCATGTGAACATGTTTTGTGAATTGTGTCAAGTTCGCATTCTAATGCAATAACATGGAAGATTATGTGGATGGGCTGAATTTGAGATCTCTTTGTAATACATTTCTTGTTTTCAATGAGGGCAAAAGATTTTGTGAACTTCTAGGAAAATTTCCTATCTTGTTTGAATATCACACTTCAAATCTTGGGTATAATTAGAACTCGGACCACACATATATCAAAGAAAGAAAACAGTAGAACACCTGATTTGTGATTGCAAGAGCTAAAATAAATAGCTTTAGACATTTTTCCTTTATTTATTATTAGTATTAGTATTTTTTTTTTTTTCTTTGGAGGGGGAGGGCAGGGGGTCAGTTAATGCATACTTCGTCCTTTAGTGCTTCTGTTAGGTGACAAATATTGCTTCCTATGTTGTGTTTAATCTCTCTCCTTTTATCTCTGATATTTTTTTTGAAACTGAGTTGACAGTGAGTATGTCAAATGTTTTTACTGCTCTGGGTGCAGTGGATGGAAGATTTTGAGGTATTTCATGCAGCACTAGATTCAGACCACTCTTACACATCTACTCTGACTCGAAGTCTCTCCCTAGCCTTGGAGGACTTTTACAAGAATCTAAGATCTGTTGGTGTCTCTGCTGTCTCCGGTGCTGGAATGGATGATTTCTTCAAGGCAATCGAAGCAAGTGCTGAGGAATACATGGAAAATTACAAGTTAGCATTTATCGACTTATAATTTCATTTTCTAATATACTCCTGCCATGATACAAGTAAAAGTTCATTGTTTAATTTATACTGAATTTGTTTCCTGGTAGGCCTGATCTTGAGAAAAGACGGGCCGAGAAGCAACAATTGGAGGAACAACGCAGGAGGGAAAACATGGATAAGCTGAGGAACGATATGGAGAAGTCAAAGGGGGAAACTGTTGTCTTGAACACTGGTTTGAAGGACAAAAGAGCTGATGCTAAAAGGATGATGGATGATGAAGAGGAAGAGGATGAAGACATTGAGTTGTTTAGTGAGGATGAAGAAGATGCTGTGATCAATGAGGATGAAGACGAAGAGGTTGCCAGTTTCAGATTTTGAGATTACATTACTAGGTTTGCAAACTAATTTTGTAAATCACTCTTAATTATATAGAACCAATCCTTTGGCTTAGACAGACAACAATCTCCAATCCTTTCTGAACTTACAGTTCAAACTTCTGTTGTACCCTTCATGGGTTTTCTGTAACTTAAAAAACTCATTGGAGGTTAACAGAAGTCATGCCCTATATGATATGTTTTGACATCCAATGCTTGTGAGTTGACTGTGAGATATCTTTGATTTATGTTATATTCTTGGTCCTCCTGGTTGGTTTTACATTCTAAGGTTTGGCCGGTCTATTCTCATGGTTGAATAGACTTCTAAGTTAGTCTGTTGAGATAGATTGGCTTGAGTTTTCTGTCCTAACATCAGTTTGACTTAAACTGGATATGATATGAGCAAAGACTTGATTAAAAAGAGAGAGAGCAAGATATATGGAAACCATTATCACAACTAAGAATCCATAATTTTGAATCATTTTGAGTAGTGGGAATTAAACTACTTTTAGTATTTGTACTTGGAAATGGGTAATGATTATGATTATCGGGAAAGGTTGGTGCATGTGGTTCTGCGTGAAGAAAGGCTCCGTCGTGAGGCTCCAAGGGATTTCAGCACAACTACGGATGATTCATTTAGTACATGCACAGAGCCCGATGGTAGAATAACATCTCTGAAGAATATTGATTTTGAACTAGAAGAACTGCACTCGACTTGGTCGTTGTTGGCGTCATCCAAGGCCGTGAGAACTCAAAGGAGTCAATCAACTGACAAATTAGATGGGCTAACTAGCTTCAGATTTGAAGGAAATAAAGGAGAATTTGAATTTTTTTTCCAGAGGTTTGGGCTTTTCTGAAATAGTGGATTTTGGTATAGGAGTGGGAGGCGATGAAGGTCCGAACCTCTTCTTCTGATGTTAGTTAATGCGCCTTTCCTTGTTGGTAATAGTAGCACCTAATTCAACAAAATTGAGGGTTTTGATTTTGAATTCCTCTATGGTTTTACTGCCTCTTTTGTTGCTGCTTGCTGTCGTGGTAATTATGGATCTCTGAGGAGCAGTAATGTAGTTTTCAGTTTAAAAAATGAGAGCTTTAAAGTGATTAGTCGTAAAATAAAAAAAGAAAAATTGTTGGGCCCAAATGTTCACCAGTTTCAATCTTTTAAATTTTGAGAATGTGAACTGGAGAATTCTGTGGTGAGGTTGCTTTGTTAAGAGGCCCAGATAGTGAAGTCATGCTTATACGATACGTTTTAAAATGGTCAAGTTTTATTATCAATGTTTGTGAATTGTGATTTGTCAAGTGTGAAATGCGTTTAATGTCAAGTTTCTTCGGTCCCTCCTGGCTGGCTATTCCTTGCTAGTACGTTGTCATGCATTTCTCAACTTTTGGGTGGTACTTTTTCATAGTTGGCTGAATTAGAAGAATTTGAATAGACTAATAGTCTATGCTAACAGATTGGCTAGTTGTGTAGTAGCTGTATGATTTTGTTTTCTTCTCAATTTAGAAACAACCAAAAATAAAAAATAAAAAATCGAAACAATTTTAGTAATTTATTATCACACCTGTGTTTTAAGATGTTAATTTTCTTTTTAAATTTTTTATAAATAGTCAAGATTTCATTTCACACTTATTAAAAAGTCAGTTATGTAATATGTTTTTTATATATATATATATATATATAAAAAAACCCTCTATTTTATTCTTAATTATAATTCTCAAATGTCTCTATTGGAAAAGAACATCGATGATGAAAGGGATAAAACTTACCCAAAACCATTACCAAATTATCCTTAGAATTAGTTAAAACTTCAAGAATGCCCCGAATTTGTAAGCACACAGCTCCTTTCTGTATCCGGAGATTGTTGGCTTTCTCCTCCTGCCAACGTCATAGAAAACATTGGGGAATTTGGAGGCACCACCCCTTTGACAATCACAGTCAAGATCTATTCATTTTGGGGAAAAGACTAATAAGTTGAATTAATTTGAAGCTTCAATGCAGCGAAATAGACTTCTTTTTCCCATCTTCTTATCCATTCTTTGTCCAATTCAGAATTTCGGCAAATTAATGAGGATCTCCAAAGCTTTTATATGATTAAGAAGAGAACCCGGAAAAACAGAGTTGAGACTGTGGGAAGAAGAGGCAGCAAAGAATCCAATAAGCAGCAACGTGGGGGAGACGAAAAGGAGCCATAGCTGAAGGAGCGTGAGAGAAAGGGAAAATTTAAGGGGAGTTGACACCGCAATCTCCGTACAAACAATCTGAGTGAGCCTCACAAATTCATTTTTTCCTTATTCCTTTTTGTGTTTGGAAAAGCGTAATGTTTGACAAAAAAAAGAAAGTTTTTAGGTGTAAAGAAACGTGAGTAAAATCAAATTCTAAAATGTATTTTAATATTTATATTGTTATATGAAATTGAATGTTTTATTTTATTTTGATAAACTCTAAGAAAAATGAGTTTGACTTATTATACTTTTTCTGTCCGAAATTAAATACCTCATTTTGATTTATACAAATTTTAAGAAAATTAGTTGATTTAATTTATTTTACATTTAACAATACCAATTATTAAAAAAAAAAAAAAACTAATTTTGGAAATGAGACATGACAACTTAGAATAAAAATATGAACGTTCAATTCTAAATTGAGGGTTATTTTTAAATATTAAACTTTAATTAATTGATTTAAAACTATAACTCTAACCAAATTAAAACTCAACCCTTCTTTAACTAAGTTAATTGATAAATTCAAATATGTATCATTTTTCTAATGCAAAATACAGATTCCTGGGGGCCTTTAGCTTTCTAACTACTAATTTTGACTTTTTAGAAGAGAAGAAAAAAAAAACTAGAAAATAATGCTATAGTTTTCTCCCAAAAAAATCCACATATTTAATTCTTTTTTTTTTTTAAAGAAGAAGAGAAAAACAGTTTTCTCATTAAGATTTAAAAATTAAAAAATCAGAAATATTTTAAAAAGAAGCTGACTTTGGGTTGCCTTTTTTTCTCAGAATTATTACATGGATTAATAATTCTACGTGAAGTTGAGGATGGGATTTTCACAGGCACGGCCTGCCTTGGTAGCCGTAGGTTCGCGGAATCTTGTAAGGAAAGTCTCCTTCTGCTTTCCAGCGATTAGGGAAAATCACTTAGAAACTGCCAGAAATAACTTTCCCGCCGCTTTGCGGTGTGGAAAAAGAAAATACTGACCTGATTGTTTGTCGCACTTTCTCTACCGTCAATCCCCTCTGCTCCATTTTTTATTTTCTTTAGGAGTTATTATGACTATCCAGAATCTAGATATTTATATATAGAAATATAAATAAACCATCCTCACCTTCCTCAAAACTTCATTTGCTGTTGGATAATTTTGAATAAAGTCTCTCTCTATATATATATATATATATATATATTACCCCTTCCCTGTCTCTTAAGAATTAATTAGGGTTGTTAAGAAAAATAATATTTTTATAATGTTAAAATTAATTAAGTTCTTTTTTTCCTCTCTTAATATATGTATATTTATATAAATAAAAATAAGAAATTTAATTTTAAACGAAAGAAGTACTAATATTATCTCTTTGGAGACATCCTAGTTGATAACATGATGGACGCATAAACCATAGTATCGAATTCGAATTACACTAATATCTTCAAGATAAGCGGTACTTATATTAAATTACCAATAAGTTTACTCTTGGGTTGACATATATTAAACTACTTGTAGTTTAGATATTGTAATAACTCTATTTACCTTTCTTTTCAACCTAATCAAGAGAAACCAAACTTGCATCCCGGATAATCATTCTGCCATTGATATATATATATATATATATATTTATATTCCATTATTATCATATATATAATCTAAGGATTTTTTGTAATAAATGTGTTTTTTGTTTTAATTTATAGCCTAACAAAAAATTAAAATGTTATAGCCATACTGAACAAATTGGTAGTTTTTACACAAGTTTTCAAGTTGATATTTTTCATAGAATTTACCAAAAAAAAAAAAAATATATATATATAGCTGTATCACTGCTCTTGCTGCAATTCATGATTTGCATTTATGAAATAATGATAGCCCCAAGTGTTCAGAAGTTTTTATTTGGCATTTTCAATGCCAATTATGGACGGCATTTAAGCAAAGTACACATATGAATGCCCAAACGGCCGACCCAACAATTACTTCGTGGGACAATGATTGGATCGAACAAAAGATGCCAAGGACGAAGCCAAGCTGTACTGAAATAGTAATTGCCTTCTGAAATTTTACAATGTGCCAAATGTATTGCCAGTCCTCCTAAGAAGAGGATGCCAAAAAACTTGGAAAAATTTTTATTTTATTTATTTAGGCCTTTAATCAAGGAGATGTTTTAAGAAAGGCTGTATAGCAGAATGGATGCGCCAAGGAGGTCTTCCTTCTGAAATGTTAAGACTCTATGGAAACAGAAATTTTGAAATCAAAATAACGATTGAGTCACCGGACTCCGAATCTTCAGTTTTGTATTTGTAAATCGCATCTTATTATTATACTAATTAAAATTTAATATTTATTCTTAAAAGATCAAATAACTATGAAATTTATAAATTTATATTTTTAAGATTTAGTACGTGAAATATATTTTAAAAAATTGGTATTTTAAATCTTCTAATACATGTAATTTTCTTTTGCACGACATTCTCTCGTATATCCATTAAAACTTATGAATATATAAAGTTGACTTCATCTCTTTAGGTTTTAATTAATAAAATATATCTATAAGAATAATTATATATATAAGATTTTTATTAGGATATTAGAGAGTCATACACAATAAGTGCACTACCAGATCCAAAAAAATGATAATTAAAAGGTTTAAGATTTTTAATAATATTTTATCAATATAATACGGAGTGATAAAAAATGTATAATTGAAGATTTAAAATCCTTTGTGCTTTTGAATTTTCTATTATATAATTATATTTACAAAATTTTAATCCATACTCATAAAAAATTAAGTACTCATTAAATTAAATTGAATTATTTAAAAAAATTTAATATATAAAATATATTAACATTTTTAAGTATTGTAACAAGAAACAATACATATATCCGAAACCTTGATTATGGCTAGAATCGTCGTCAACTAGGAGGTTTACTAGGCAACGAACACAAAATGCCGAAAATTTAATAAGAAGAAAAATCCCTCGTGCCATATGTGAAAGGCCCTTTGATCCACATGGAATCCGGATCCCCAACCCGAATCCGAGTCAGCAGTTCCATCATGGCACCGCGTTTTCTCTATTTGTTCCCTCGACGGCTTTGGCGTTTACCAGTCTTTTCATTTCTCTTCAACCTGCCACAAGTCAGTGATAAAAATAATTAGAGTTAATATAATATCACTCTCTTCTTTATTTATATACATAGAGGATGTAAATTCAATTTTTATCAAAAAAATTTATTCATTGGATGTAATAATTAAATGACAGACTATCCCTAAATCCTACTGAAATATAATCCTTGATTTACAGCTCCAGTTATTGAGAGGTGCTATCCACTTGATGCTTATTGGTAGGGTTCACCATTTTCTCTTCAACCTCTGCTCCTCTTTTTTCCCTCTTTTCTCCACTCATTCTTTTCTGTTCCTTCAAACCCAAAGCCAAAACCCAGCCTACTTCACGGAGCAGCCATAGCTATTTCTGTACTGATACATGGATCAAAGTCAATGCTACAATGCATCGCTTACCCAAAATCTTTCTTATCCATAGGAAAAGTAGCCGTGAAGGAGGCGGAAGCAGCGGCGGCGGCCGCCGTGGTGGTAGAGGTAGGGACATGGATTGCAAGTCGACTAGCCGAGCTGCAGGTTCAGCTAAGCCGAGGCCGAGGCTTGAACGCCGGAACGCTCTGAAGAATATTGATTACGAGCTACCTTCAACTTCATCGTTTTCGTCGGAGGATTCCTTGTCGGAGTCTTCATCCAGGGCGGGGACCTTGGGAGCTCAAAGGACTCGATCTCTTGATATCTATCCTTTAGATAAGCAGACTAGCTTCAGAATTGAAGGAAATGATGGAGAAATTGAATTCTTGTGCAAGAGTTTAGGCTTTTCTGGAATTGAGGATTTTGGTATACCGACTGACGAGTGGGAGGCTATGAAGGTTCGATCCTCTTCCAATCTTACTCCACTGCCATTTCGGATGGGTAATATTCATAGTGTTAGTTCTTCTGTGATTAAGCCCGAAATTGGGAACGCTGATTCAGAAGCTTCGGCAGAAGATATTTCTGTTGCTTGTATTAAGGTTATTGATGATGCAATTAGTTCGAAACTTGAGGGTTTTGATTTAGAATCTTCTGATAGTTTTGCTGCCTCTCCTAGGGTTTCTCATGTAATTAAACCTAAAGTTGAGCTCAATCATTCGAGGTTTTTGGATGATGCTTCTACTTCTGCTACTTCCACTAGAAGTACAGATGTAACTAGCAAGAAGATCGAGGTTAGTGGTATTGGATTTTCTGATACTGGTGCTACCAGGTATCTTGGTAATATATCTCCTTGTGGGGTTAATGATATTAGGCTCTGCGACAGTGTTGTGGTAAGCGATTTATTATCAACTAGAAGTGGAAATGATGGTTCTAAAGTAATTAGTTGTAATGGAATCAGGGGTGTGAGGCCCCCGGCTTTGGCACCACCTCCGGCAATGTCCTTGCCGGTTATTGATAGTTCCTGTTCAACTTGGGATATCCTCAAGGCCTTTGCACCAGAGAACAGTCAGATATCGTCAGGGTTTGAAGTATATGAAGCTGTTAATTCTGATGATGAAGACCGGGAAAATAGAGATGAGGAGGCAGATGAGATTCATTGTGTGGTGACAGGCAGAAGGATTAGAGGGGAAAGTGGTTTACTTTCAGAATCCTGCTCATTCACTACCTCAAACGACGATGATTCATCCAGTACGACTACTGAGCCAACTTCAAATATATCCCCCAATGGAAGATTTAGACGCATGATAACATCTTGGGACAAGGGTGAGCTCCTGGGACGTGGATCTTTCGGTTCTGTTTATGAAGGGATTGCTGGGTAAGTTTTGTTTAGGTATATAAGTGTTTGTTTTGTAACTTGGGAATGTGTTATTACTGTACCATATTTATTGCATGCCTTGCCTTCTATTCCCATTTGGCTTGTATTGTCTTTTCTGCTCTGTGCTTCATGGCTCATTTGCTTATCTTATTTGATTGTTGAAGTTTCTAATTCACTTGATCATTTTCATGGTTGTCCTTAGCTTTGTGCCATTTACTCATTAAAGAAAGATAAGGCTCATTGTGGAACAGTTTGTTTCCTGTGCTTGCATTGGGGGGAGATGGATATACACTAGTTGATGCAGAAGTTTTTAACTTTAGAGAACTGTGATTGCAAAAAGAGATTACATGTTCTTTGATTTATTTTACTATTTTCTGAAGCTGCTGAAAGTGAGTACCATCATGATAGTTGGGCTTGGATATTGAGGGGTGTTTCCTAATAGATGGTTGTGTTGTTTTGTTTATTTTTTTTGTGCTCACGTAATGTAAAGTTGCTAGATGATGTAAGGATTGCAAACTTCTAAGGAAGAGGTTATTACCAAACAATAATTGGGGGTAGAAGAAGATAGAGAACCCATAGAGTCACATTGTTTATCTAATTAACCAAATCCCATGTATTTGCATCAAATACAAGACACCTGTTTCTAAAGACCCTAAAAACCACACACCCAAACAGAGAAACATTGGGCAATCTAGGGTTTATCTGATTAAAAGAAATATTAAGAAGAAGAAGAAGAAGAAGCACAGGCATTAGAAGATCAAGCTTTGTAATACAGGTAAATCTTGAAAACTGAAAATCACATAAGAATTCTGAAAATATGACAGAGATTTCGAATAAAAAAATCATGTATCCGATGGCTATAACTGAGGAGGAAATGGGAGAGACTGACCTGCAGAAGTGACCGAGAATTGAACGAATTCAAAGGGAACCAGGAGGCAAAATTTTGAAAGCGGACCTGAAATTTGGCAATTGTTATTCTAGTTACACAAAATTTGGCAATTGGCATTTGTCAAAAGTAAATATTACAAAAATACAAAATGAATTATGAAAATTCTTCATATTCAATTCAATTATTAAATACTAGATGAAAAAACCGTGCAATGCATGGTGATTATGATAATTTTTTATTATGCCTTTTGAAGCCTGTGATTGTGTGATTCCAAAAAGCACTAGGCAATGGCATTATGTGCTAATCTTCCCAATATGTTTCTCTCTGGCAGCGATGGTTTCTTTTTTGCTGTAAAGGAGGTATCTCTACTTGATCAAGGAGAAGAGGGACGACAAAGTATTTACCAGCTCGAACAGGTTTGTCAGGCCTATAATGTTGTGTATGTTATTGTTATGTGCTTTGAGTTCATAGCTCATTAACTTAATGAACTGTCCAAAGTCATGGTTGTGGTTTGAATGTGGTTTGTTCGTTCACCCATTCATTCTTCTTTCTATTTGTTTGCAGGAAATTGCTCTCTTAAGCCAGTTTGAGCATGAGAACATTGTTCAGTATTATGGCACCGATAAGGTATTTCTTCTTCTGTTCTTCGTTTGATAGGCTTTTCTCGTAACTTTCTGCTCTCTGATACCTCTTTCCTCTATTCAAGTTTGGTTTGGTTGAAGGCAACAACCGTGATTAAAAGTCAAAATGTTTTTCCCCATGTCTTAAATAAAAATTTCTGTTGTACTATCAAACATGGTCTATTGATTTGACTGATATTTCTGTTTTTTCCCTTTTTTGGGGCTAGGGTGGTGGTGGGTTGTATGTTGGTCATAGTTACAAGTTACAGTTGATGTGTAAAAAAATTGAGGAGTTCATTGCTGTCATATTTGGAGGTGAACATGAAAATGGTTCATATATGCAATCTTGTCCATGTCCCCTCTTACTTTGTATTTTTTAAATTTTGAAATACATGTCCCTTGACTTTGTAATCATGAGTTTTTCCATGTCCACTTAGTGGCTGTATATTTTCAGTTCCCACTCAAATGTTTGACAAAGTGTGTAAAATTTGATTTGCATTTTTCAGGATGAATCAAAACTCTACATCTTTCTTGAGTTAGTAACTAAAGGCTCCCTCATGAGCTTGTATCAGAAGTACCACCTTCGAGATTCCCAGGTCTCTAACTATACAAGACAAATATTACATGGTTTGAAGTACCTTCATGACCGAGATGTGGTACACAGGTGATAAACCTAAAGATTCTTGAATCTCATTTTTTTCATGTTTGTTATCATATAATCTTCCTTACCATTGTTCTGATAACATCTATATATAATCTAGTCATTATCATGTTTTTATTTTTTCTGCAATCATTTTCTAGCTTAGGGATTGATATTTTTATTCAGTTGCCTTTTGTGTTGCCTTCAAGTTACTGAATCTCCTATTCCCCCATACACCTTCCAGGGATATCAAATGTGCAAATATCTTGGTGGATGCTAGTGGATCTGTGAAACTTGCTGATTTTGGCCTTGCAAAGGTTGTGAATCTTATGTTTTTTTGGTCTCTTTTTCCCTGTTTTTTAGATTTCAAAGTTATGATACATCTCTGTAACTATATGTTGATGTGATTTTCTTTTTCCACTTAATATCACTGAACGATTTATTTTTTCAGGCTGCTAAGCTGAATGATGTGAAATCTTGCAAGGGAACTGCATTTTGGATGGCTCCAGAGGTTTGTCTTTCCCTTTTCTTCAGCTTCAAGTACCAAAATCTTACACCTCAATTGGTGTTTAGCACTGACTTGGTGATTAGTTTCATGACTGTGCATATGATTCTCCTTTTAGCTTCCATGTTACACGAATAATCTGGGATAGAATAATCAATCTTGAATATGATGATAAGATTTCTATCCTTGGTTAGTGACAGTTAATGTGACATGCAGCTGCAGTATCATGTAGTTGTAAATCAAATCTCTCAGTGTTGCATAAGCTCTTGATGTCTGAATTTTCTGTGTGCAACTTTTTAGAAATATCACTTTCTGCTTCATACATATCTCAGATGAATTTTTTACTCTTTTTTTCTTCATTTTTTTCCTTCAGGAAATACCCACCAGGCCTATACATTTATCCTTTCTTTTAAAACCCTGTCCTAGATGTTGTGCCATCATGTCATACCCATTTTTGACTTTGAAGAGTTCGAGCTGAAATAAAAGGGTGGGGTTTTAATGTGAGTGTTTAGCTTTCTGGAAAAACATTGGTATGGAAACAGATTTGAGTATAATACTGAGGCATGTGTACAACTTGCAGCAGTATGAACACAGATTATGGGCATGGATAACTTCCTCCGGTTCCCCATTTTACTTTTTGAACACTCAGGTTCTGAGAGGAGAGGCTGGAAAACTTGTTTATTTAATTGAAGACTGTCTCTCCTCTTACTTACCCCCGGCCACCCCCACCAAAAAAGAACACAGTGGAAATAATTAACTGTTGATGGCTATATGCCTTGGCATGGTGGCACCATTATCAATAGTCTGTTTTATTTGTTCCTCACTTCCCCTATAGCACATTTTACTTTAACTGGAAACTGGGAAAGTGGTTTCGAATGTGGATCCACTTGATCTTTGTTAGATGGTTCACAAAAATTTTTCAATCGTACTAAAAACACTTTCATGTTCAGTAAGTGTGTTTGTTTGCTTCCATTCTAGACATGTTTTACAGTTCTCTATTGCATAATTGTTTAGCTGGTTCAATAGAAACTTCCTGGAGCATTATTCAAGATTATTTAGTTTCTGAGATACCTCTTCATTACATAACTTGAGATACAATATCCATTTTTCTTCGTCACTTTTTTGTGCTTGAGTTCTCTCTCCTTCTGAGTGTCTACGCACTTATCCATGAATTCTTGTTAAAATATTTTTCATGTAAAGCTTGTGATTGGCGCTTCTCTCATCCTACATGTGATGGTATTCTTCTCTTGATTATTCATCCTTCTGCATTCAGGTTGTTAATCGACGAAACCAAGGGTATGGACGGGCTGCAGACATATGGAGCCTTGGTTGTACTGTTTTAGAGATGTTGACTCGCCAATTTCCATATTCCCATTTAGAATGTGTAAGAATTCTATATTTTTTCTCTTTCATCTGCTTATAACTTTTTATTTTACTGACATTTTGTGTATGCATGTTGTTATATATGGTCGTATTCCTTCTTTGCAAGATTAATTTGGATAAGTGCTGAAGCATCTTACCAGTTGACACTGATGCAATCCACCATATTATATTATAGTTTATTTATCCCCAAGATTAGGCAATGCATGTGGAAATATAGTTGACTTGTTTGGATATCTTGACTAGAGAAGTAGGTTTAAGATGTCTCAAATGGGGTTATCAGAGATGACTTTTAATTGTCATGAAAGTTCACCCTGGGAATTTTGGTTCATTGGCAAACCCTTCTTTCTGCAGTGTGTTCTGTAACTTTGACATATCATTCATTTCATGCATTGCGGGTAGATTTCTCTTTCCTAAGAAATGGAAGGGGGCGCATCCCTATTCTTTGAATTCTCAGATGCAGTCAGAAGCTCTCCCGTAAGGGGAAGAAGACTGTCCCTATGATTCTTCCATGTGACTGTTTCTGACCGTCCTGAAAGCATCCTCTTTTGGACATAATTCCCCATTTCTAGTTAACTAAGGCATGCTGCTTATTTGTCCAAAAAGTTGTTTTCCTAACTCCCTATGGAGAATTCATTCGTGAAACCTCTTTTGGCACATGCCTCTTCCATCGTTCTGTTCTCTTCTAGTTTTTTGTGCATGCAGTGGAAAATCTAGCGAAGTATTTGATTGACATTTGACACAACTTTACCGTAACTGTATATTGCCTTTTGTATTGGTATATTTCGAGCATATTTAGTGAGCTCAATTATATGCTATAGGGCATGTTAGCGTATCGTGAACAAAAAGTAAATAACATCATGGAAAAGATCTAGCAGCTGATCGTGCAAGAGGTCTTTACAGAGTGATTTATGTCTCTTGTTCAGTTAAGTTATATCTAAGAATCATCTGAATATAATTTTGCCAAAAATCATTTTTAAGAGCTAACTTTCAATAGCTGTGTTCTGTTTGTCTTTTGTGTTCCCTGCTCTTCTCCTCTGTTCCCATCTATAGATGAACTTTCTATTCTTCATTTTGAACATGTTAAAAATTTGACAGTGAATGGCTTGGGAAATCCTCAATCGTGCAATTATTTGGATTAGGATTCATATTGTGTTTCTCCTGTTATCCACAGCAGATGCAGGCTCTATTCAGGATTGGAAGGGGTGAACCGCCACAAGTTCCTGAATCTCTTTCTCAAGATGCACGAGACTTCATCTTGCAATGCTTACATGTTAACCCAAATTCTCGGCCAAGTGCTGCTCAGCTGTTGAACCACCAATTTGTGAAGAGTTCACTTCCCCCATCTGGTTCAGCTTCCCCTTACCACCCTGGCAGGCGGTTTTAGCTAACCTGTAAGTGGTAAACATGCACACTCTAGGGACTGTTAGTGTACTCTAGACAAGCTCCTTCTCTCACTCTAACCTCCTGGTATTGACTGTCAAATGACCCAGTTTTTTCTGTTTGTTTTAGGAACAGCAATGTAATTGTGCTCTGCATTGAATCCTCATTCTTTTTCTGGTGTAAAGATCTATACGGCCAAGATGTATGTTTCCCTTACTGAATATCTTGAAGAGTTTCATCATGGTCCAGGATTATACCTGATTTCCTTGATCAAGTGATCACTTGTAGTCCAGCTTCGGATCTATCCTCTTTCTTCTTGTTTTTATTGGAAGAAATTGTTTTCTTGACAAAGTTGCCTAGTCTGCATTTCTTTGCCTTTTTTTCCTTAGCGTTAGCACGTACCATTATGTTTCTGCTTCTCCAGCAGTTGTAAAGGCCAGATTACAAGCATAAAATTTGTATATATCCTTGTTCGATGAAGAAAATGTACAAGTTTTGCTCTTCTCCTTGTTACCATCTTCCTCCCAATGTGTATGGCAGCTTTTATGGGTGGAAACATCTTTTCAAATGTAATTCAGTTTTACTTTCTTAATGTCTTTCAAAACACTATTCTTATTAATTGAACTTAATTTTTTCAAGTTTCATGAATTAACGTTTTATGTCAAACTACCTAAAAATGAATATTGTTTTTAAAATAAGGTATGATTTCTGTTTGGGGTCTTGAGTTGCGATTAGATTCATGAATGATTTCTTTTTTATCTTTTTGTTGACATTTAGTATATATATATTTTTTTTTCATACGATAGAAATTGAGGAAACTAATTTTTTATATGCTTGGGGAGAGGGAGGATCTCTTTGTTATTAAACAAAAACAAAACAAATGTACAAAATAAAGCCATCCTAAATTGGGGGATAGATGAAAAATAGCGAAAGCTCGCAGAATCAAATGAGTACCTAGACCTAAAGGTGTTAATGAAAAAGAGTTATTGTAAATACCTAAATTTCTTCAAAACTATAAAGACGAAATGGACGTTTTCATTTTTACTCAAATTGAAACAGTAATTTCTTATTTACCTAATTCTTCACAACATTCCACAATTACTCATATCTAAAACTAACTTTTCATTCTCTACCCATTTTGACTTTTAATTAAAATAAAAAATCAAAACATAACATTTATTCTCCTTTAACATGCATTTACTATTTTACCCTTCAGCATTCAACACATCCAACCGAACCCAACTACCTGTAAAATGAATTGAAGAAACTACAACTAACATCATTCATTTGATCAGAAGTTTTGAACCGTAGCTAAGAAAATTGCTCAAAGAACCATTCCCTTATAGGAGAGAAAGAAAAAAATCAACTTTTTATTGTGTTCGGTTGTTCATTTTTATTTTCCGAAATCAAGAAGACAAAGGTAGGTGGTGTTCGAAAGTACATTGTTCGGTTTGTTTCTTTGTTATTTTTTTCTTTGGTGTTCGGAAGTCTGGGTTTGTTTGTTCTGTGTTGTTTATCTGGGAGAAGGAAGGAAGGAAGGTAGGATTGCAGAGATTTCTATTGAAGTGAGGAGATTTCGAGATCTGAGAGGGTTTTCGAGACACAAGACAGGTATATTTCGAGACCTATATAAGTGATTTCGAGACAAGAGATAGTTGAATTCTAGACAAAAGAGAGGACTTTGGAGACACACATTAGGGATTCGAGACCCAGGATTTTGAGACAGAGGATTTCGAGACATACAATGGATTTCTTGATTTCGAGACACATAGGGATTTCTAGATACACATCTAAACTTCGAGACAGGATATTTCGAGACACAAATATTGGGTTTCGAGACACAAATAGAGGATTTCGAGAAACATCTTAGAAATGGATTACATGAGGATTGCTGTTCACGAGGGTTCTCTAGATGGAAGGGTGCGAGCACTAGTCGTACCCTCCGATGTGAACTATAAAGATTTGAGGAGAACTATGACAAACTTGATGAAGATTGACTTAAACCAATTTGACATACAAATGTCAATTGCTTCT
>JAOXNR010000028.1:13539831-13555991 GCA_028571225.1 Parsonsia alboflavescens
CTCTCCGTAGTGAAGCCATGAACCCGTCCACCTGGTCGTCCTCAATGTATTCCATCATATTCCTGACCCTCACAAGGTCAGCCCCGACAAATGACAAATTCCCCCCGATCGTGCGCCTATCACAACAATTTGGATTAGAACAATAAATTGGAAAAGTTATAAAATGCAAATTAATCATAAAAAAAAAGTGAATTACCTATTTGAACCTCCAGAGCTGCAAAAGTCATCCAACCGTGCCCGATCTAGAGTGGACTGGTCCACCACGATAAGCAGAATCTCCCTCTGCACCTCTTCCACTCGAGTCGTCCTCACCGCTTTCATCCTCGGCTTCTTCCTTGGCCTCAACGACTCGATGTGATAGGCCGGGTCGGTATAAGGTGACCGTACACCTGTGGACGGGACCTTGGCCCAACGTGTATGACCAAGCTCCTAATAAAATCAATTAATGAATATGAGAATTCATATAGAATTACTTAATAATAAAATGAACGAGTATTAGAGACTAAAATTTACGATCTAACGATCCAAATTTTACTTGGATAGTGGCGACTGGAGCCGGAGGAGCTGAAGCTAGAGCTGGAGCCAGGGTAGGGGCAGGTGCCGTAGGGGTCGAGGTCGGGGCCGGTGCCGGAGGGGTCAGGGTCGAAGCTGAAGTTGGAGCCGGAGCCGGAGGAACTCCCGGATCCTCTGCCCGACTGACACGTGCATCGACATATTATGTAGAAAATATAAGAACCATTTTCAAATTGAGATTTAGGAAAAAACAGTAACTAAGATTACTACGAGTTTTCAATACTATTTTTACCTGAGTGGTGTCATCGGGGACTATAGGAGATATCGGGTGGGGGGTGGCCCGCGAAGGGGAATCATGCCTCTCCAGCACATCGAGCCTGTGCTCGATGTGGTTGAGTCGCTCCAGGATATTAGCTTGCATTGTCCTGATCTGTGTGAACCCCTGGAGTAATTGATCCCCAAGCTGACGCAACAGACGCTTGACCCTGGCCATGGGTAGCTCTGCCACTAAAGGTGACTGTAATTATAAAATCGAGTTAGAATCCATTTATATTCATTTCCGAAGGGGGGTGGGGGTTTATTTAAATAGGAAGAGGTATATACTTGACGTCGACTCCTCTCGTGTGGAGAGGGGATGGGAGAGGGATGTCCGCTCCCTTAGTCCTCTGCCGAAGGACTCGACCGTGAGGCCTTGCTACCGGATCTCCTCGGACTGATCGAACGATCTCGATTAATCCTCTACTCAGCCGAATCTCGATCAGCACGGGATCTAAAATAAAATATAAGTAAAATATTAACGATCTTCGTATTTATCTTTATACAAAATGAACTTAAATTTTGGAAATTAAGATTAATCTTACCTGATCGAATGGCGGAATCGGCAATCCTTATCCGCACGCCCCCCAAAATGAGTTGGGTAGATAATTATCCCAACATGTCACTGCAATGTATGGGATGCGATCGAAATCGGCTCAGTATGGCTGCTGCCGCTCCGCTTGATCAGCCTCGATATACGTGGAGCTAGCACTGGCCTGTGATTGGCAGTTTGACTTAGTGATAATAACTAATTTATAAATGAAAGTAAACATTGATAAAGTATTAACTTACCCGGTCAAGTAGTTGGGGCCACACCCCTCTCCCAAGTTGGGGAACTCGAAAGGCGAGGCACCTCGAGCGTTGTGGCCCTTCATGGAAGGAACCATGTCTAGCCGAAGCTTGAGCGTCCTTACACAGTTCAGAACCCAGGGATGAGAAATGATCGTATGCCCACCACTAATTAAAGATAAGAATAAAAAAATTTCAAATCATTATTTAGAGAGTTAAAAAACACCATTGATAAATGAATGTAATTAATAATATGAAAACTTACCAGCAACACCCAACAGTTCGCGTACAAGTGTCTATTCGGGGATTCCTCCTGGATGGCCTGTCGATAGGAGTGCATTGTGTGGCTCCACCCAATCGTTCCCCATGGGAATGACTCCACAGCCTCCAACTCATCCAAGAACCTCCATATGTAAAAGGGTATGTCTGCAGTTGGCTCTCGGGTCAGGATCCAATGACCTATGATGACACTGTATGCCAATCTGAGGGCATCATGAATCGACAGCTGTCCCATAGCCATGGCCTGCCACCTCTGCAAGACTATCCGTGGAGGAACCGGATTCACCCCAATCAGTCGAGTCATGGCTCTATCCTGACTCGGTCCCTTCTCAATAATATGCAGGTCTACTATCCCAAAACGTAGACCGATCAGGAGAGCGTACTCTTAGAGGCCTTGTCGGTGTAACCAGCCTCCAATGAGGAACCACATCTCATCGGACCGGACACCCTCCAAAATGACCTCCCTTCTCAAGATATGAAGGGCAGTCTTGGAATAGTACCCTCCACGATAAACGAGAAGATCCACCATGTATCGGAAATGCCCCCTCTCAAAGCGCTCTAGAACGCCTTGTCGCCATAGCATGTCCACGGTCTGTGCAACGATAGAAAACTTGGCTTGTGTGCAAAGCGTGTTCCCAGTAGGCACAGCGGGATCGTGTCGGAATTAAAAGGGGTGATGAGTGGGATCCATATCTCTGCAGTTTAATTTCTAAATTAGTTAATAAATAATTTCGAGACAGACACAAAATATTTCGAGACACACAGAAATAATTTTGTAGACACACTCAAGACATTTCAAGATACGGTTTCTCAATTAACCCAAACTTTCAATAACATTTCTTTCAAGGCACACAACAGACATTTCAAGACATAAAGTAAACAATTCGAGACACAGTACTCATTTCTAGACACCAAGTCATTTCGAGACACAATTTATACATTTCAAGACACAAACTAAACCCTTCAAGACACAATCAAATCCTTTCGAGACATAGAATCAAACCCTTTAGAGATAGAATCAAACAATTTCCTGAGACAGCAAACACATAACAAACAATTTCGAGACACAACAAACAATTTGAGACAAAAAAAAAACAATTCGATACAAAATCTAATAATTTCGAGACACAACAAACAATTCAAGACTGATCAATCGAGACAGAATCAACCCTTTCGATACACAACTAAAAAATTTTGAGATAGTTGCAAACAATTTCGAGACACATATAAACAATTTCGAGACACAACAAACAATTTTGAGACACAACAAAACAATTTCTAGATAGATTCAAACAATTTCGAGACACAACCAAAAAAATTCGAGACAGTTGCAAACAATTTCGAGACACCACCAAACAATTTCGAGACACAACAAACAATTTCGAGATACAATTTCAAATTCATGCACGACTGTCCGAAACAGTTGCAACAAAATACGAAATAGAGATAAACAACATATACCCTAATCGACACAAAATAAAGGTTTAGGTTTGAAGAAACCCTACTGGTAATGGCAGTGGCGACGACGAAGACAATGAAGTGATCTACCAGCGAATGGCAACGTCGCGGGAGTGTGGATTCTACTGAAGCTTGTCGCGAAAATGGAATGAGGGGCAGCTTCGGTTGAGAGTGAAGAAAATGAGAGTGGAAAAAGGGAAAGAATGGAAAGAAAGGAAAGAAAATGGGTGAGAGTAGAAGAAATATAAAGAGTGGAGAGTTTCGGTTGTTTGGCAGTGAAGAAGGTGGGGAGTCGGTCTCGAAATGGGAAGAAACAGAACCATTGATGCCCTTGTCTCGATTTGGGTATAAGGGTAAGGAAGTAATTTTTCATTTCTATTATAATTTTTATTACCAAAAAATGTTTAAATTGACTTTTGGGTATAGGTTGAAATTAGAACAATCCAATTGGATAGAATTGAAATATTTTTAGAAATTAGGTAAAATTGAAATTGAATGGATCAATTTGGGTATATTTGGAAATTAATTGAGACGAAATGGCTTCTCTAAAAATAAAATTTCAAGAGGGAACCTTTCAATCCTTAGCAAGAGTCAAATCAATTCAATTGGCTACATGACAAATATAAAAAAACTCCTGGTAATAAGATGAATCAAGCAGTTGATATTAGAGAATAATAAACCTTTCACATATTGTATACAAAAGATTATGTTTCGTGTACCTATTATAGTGGAGAAAATGATTCAATAGAGAGTATTCAGATTTGATTTTTAGCATGTAAATTCTGAACTTGATACAATTATCGAATTAATTTTTTTTTTTTTTTGAGTAAACGAGATACCTAATGCATTAGCACCAAAATGATTGCAAGAAAGAAAATTAAGCAATCAAAAAATAAATGTCAAAAAATTTAAAAGCTCTGATTAAAGTAAATCCGACACGAACAAAAAGAGATTTTGGCAATATCCCAGAAAGTAGAGGCATATATATGTAGGACCTTTAGTTTTGGCCACAAAACTGATAATGAAGACCGGATAACTGGCTTTAGGGAGTAATAAAATAAAGGATAAAAAATACTAAAGAAAATAAAAGGACAAACGTGTCAATGTTGCTGACATGGCTTATCCTGATTGGATAACAACCAGATCCTGTGCGTGGCGCCAAAGATACTATGCTATTTTACCCACTCGAGAATTCTAATGCCCGATTGACACGCGCGTCAACTCCTCGTCCGTCCTACGGCTGACAGAGATCAGTTTAAATCTCTCCGAACCTCCCACTACAAATCAATTACGTGTTGTTTTGTTTTGTTTTTTTTTCCGCTTAATTTTGAACTTGAAAATAAGGGAAAATCTGAAATGGCGAGGCATAGATTCAGCTTTTTGAATTCAAAAATTTTATACGGTACACCAGTGTTGCTGTTGTTCTTGATGATGGTAATGCCTATTGCAAAAGCTATATGGATAGATCTTCCCAGCTCAGGCACGAAGTGTGTTTCTGAGGATATGCAGAGAAACGTTGTTGTTTTGACAGATTACTTCGTTATCGGGGACCACGAGCATTCTGAACACCTCCCTCCCATTTCCGTCAAAGTAAGCCGCCATTTGGCAGCCTTTTTTTTTCCTTTTCCTTTTGGATATCTGAACAGTTTGTCAGAATTTAATTTTGGTGACAACGTACTATATTGGAAAATTTGGTGCATTAATGTTTACCCCCTGATTTTCGTTGAATCTAAATGTTAAAAACTCAATTTTTTTCCCCTATTGTTGGAAATCACAGTATTTGATTATGCAAATCTCTCTATAGGAGATTGGTCTATATTATTGACTACTGAACTTTATGTCTACTCTGATCAGTTTTGATTACATGTATGTATATTTTGTTTTGATGTAATCAACGGATGGATTTCAATTTCAAATAGGAAAACTAAGCCATCGTTATGATATCATTCTATTCCATCTTTTTACCTGCTTATGCATTGATCATTCGGTATTGGATCCTATAGTCTGCTGGAAAAAACGTTGCCAAATCTCAGCTAGGTTGTTTATCTTGAACATGAATATACAGTGTAGTTACAAGTTTGTCTGAATATTCCCTGTTTGTAATATCAATCCTTTTCTTTTTCCTGGGGCTCAATCTTTATCATAATGGAATGTTGAATGAAGCCTTCTTTGAACTTGGAAAGGTTGCCCTAGTTCGTATTAGAAGATATTATAAGGCATTATGGAATCATGGTTCATGTAAAATCTTTTGTTAAATGATGAAATTTTGAAAGACGTAGGTGTTTCTAGGTTTTTGGGATAATGTGAAGGGTTCAGTTTTTTGAAAGGGGGTAAAAATTCTTCTCTTGATTAGTGTTTTATCAGTTCTCTTTATTGATTTTATGCCAGTACTTGAATCTTGATTGTCAAGGTGTTTGACAACTTAACGACCTCATTTTATTTTCAAGTGATTACATTTCCTAGAGTTTGGACGTAAGGCTTTTGGGGGCTTGCATCTTTAAGCTTATTGAACTATGATGTAGGTAAATGTGGAGGATTTTGGGGTATCAAATGGAAGCCTTTTATGTATGCTGTATTCCTATGTTTTCAAGAAATCTGGGAGATGTAGTAATTTATCATATTCTTTTGGCTACTCTTTTTAGAAACAAATATACCTCTCCGCATTTAGATGTTTAATAGCCTTTTCTCTTTGTTTTTGTGTCATATACAAACTTAAGAGCACTCTTGATCACCTTCTTTTGTGAAACTGCAATCTAGGATATTGGATAAGATATGGTGGCTCATCGGCATGCATGTAGCAATGCTGTTTTACTTCTGTGTTCTAGATGCTCAAGATAAAAGCAGTCTGTCTGCTAACAATTTAAACAGTCAAACCAACAAAAGTATAACTTTTCTCCGGTAAATTTCCAAGAGAATTTCATGAAGCATAGTGCTGCACCTCATGTGAAACAACAGAACTCATATTATGTAAACTTCATAAAGAACAAAACAAATGGATAAATATTTAACTGGGTAAATTGATTGCAGATAGTTCTTTCCTATATAAAGAATTTGTTGAATCCCATCTTATGTGAATCTTCTTTGATCTCTCATTTCTTGTGTCATACAATGTTTCACCTAGCATTTCAGATCCTATAATATTAATTGGACCGGGAATTCTGTATTTTATCTACTTCATACAGTTTTTATTATCTAAAATAACTTATCAATTACTTTTATCCTATAATATTAATTGGACAACTTTGCTTTTACTGGTGCATTAAGATGTGGTGCTTGTTCTGGGTCTTCTTTGTGTTTGTATGTTGAGTTAATCCTGAAGATATGCGATCCTGCTGTTTACCAGAAAGAAAAAGTCAATGCTGAGTTGTTGTCACTGTGTATGCTGTGTATTTTGCAAGTCTTATCCTTGCAAGAAAATAAATCTGAAGGAAGTGAATTAAGGTTTTCAATATAACTCATGTAAGTGCGCAATCCAATGTATTAAATTACCAATTGCAGAGAGCATATAGTTTAACCATGTTGCCTATTAGTATGGCTTCCATTATATGTGTATATAAATATATATATATATATGTGTGTGTATATATATATTTATATATTAATTATTGTTATCAGGTCAATATGGGCATTTCTCAGAATAGCATGATAACTGATAAGATAGGCCATCATTTTGAATATGAAAAGCTTTATTGATTCTGATGAGAGTTTTTTGAGATGCACAACTGTTGCTATGGGACAAAAATGAAAATAAGTCAGTTTTACTATTTGTTTCCACTCCTTCCTTATCATAGGCCAGGAACCACCTATATGATGAATGTTTTTGCCATATCTCATCCAGGTAACATCACCATATGGAAACAACCTTCATCACGAAGAAAATGTCACGCATGGTCAATTTGCATTTACGACCACTGAGGATGGTAACTACCTGGTATGTTTCTGGATGGATAGGAGTCATCAAGGAGATAAAGGCGTGACTGTTGGAATTGACTGGAAAACAGGAATTAATGCAAAGGATTGGGAATCAGTTGCCAAAAAGGAAAAGATTGAAGTAAGATACGTATTCACATTTTAGCAATAATACATAGTATCTCTTCTTTCTTCTCTCTCTCTCTCTTGCTTTCCTAATGTTCACTACATATTTCTGTACATGATCTAGGGTGTTGAACTTGAGTTGAGGAAACTTGAAGGCTATGTACATGCCATACGCGATAACTTGATCTATCTCAAGAATAGGTGAGTATGAAGGATCTATTTCTCTCTGCAGTAGGCCTCTTTTAAGTTTTTTTCCTCCAAAATGGTACGATTGACTAGTAAAGCTTAGTAGCATAAGAAACTGATAAAAAGTTTCTTACTTGTTGATCAAATACTTTAATGATATAGTTAATGCAAGATTATGTTTGAGCTCAGATAAGCACACTCATCAATATATGCTGCATAGTGAATTGGTTTTTGCCTATGAATACATTTCGGGTTTTTTTGTTGATTAACCTTCAATATGAAATGGTTCATAGAACAGAGATAACAGGACTGAAGAATATAATTAAAATCCCAACATTTAACATTTAGGTTAGCCCTCATTCTTTTAATAACGATTGAAGATTGTATGGATTTAACAATTTTTAGAATTCCTTCCAACTGCCGTTCTTGATGCACTACTTGGTTCTTGGTTCATTTTGTGCAGGGAATCCGAGATGAGGGAGGTGAGTGAGAAAACCAATGCCAGGGTTGCTTGGTTCAGTATCATGTCTATTGGTGTTTGCATTGCGGCGTCACTTATGCAAGTGTTTTATTTAAAGAATTATTTCCTAAAGAAAAAGCTTATATAGGGTTTCAACTTTCACAAAGTTCATGTACAATGTTGACAAAGAAAGAAAAAAATAGAATAGAGATATATTTAAAATCTCCCTGTTTCAGTAATGAATTTTCTCCTCTCCATTCTTAACTTTTCCTTCTGTACTATAGATGACCTGTCTGAATCATGTATTCTTATTCAAGCTCAGAAAGAAATAGAATATTTTATGACAAAAAGACATGTTTAGATTTTTATTTTGCTGTAGATCGTTTTGTTTGGTGATTGAAGCCGAATGAAACAGAAAATATAACTATAGTATATTAGGAAAGGAGTGAAAAAAAAGGAGAGGTAAAATATCTGTGGATTGGGACTTTATTTGCGAGTTAGTTGGTTGAATAATAAATTTGAATGGGGGAGTGGAGCCTTCTCCCAAATATTCACGAATATGAATGTTTCGTTGAGACCTGTATCCACCGACTACTTGGGTTTACTAAAATTTAAAAATCACTTTTGATTTTAGTTTTAAATAGGAAAAATGTTTGGAGATTTTCAACAATTATATAAAGATATATATATATATATATATATCTATATAGTTGTCATAATTTGATGGGTATTGTGATTTTTTAAAATTAATGTTATAAATATCCATAGTAAACTAAAAATATTATTATTTCATTATATTTAATAATAACCATTATTTATTTAGTTAAATTAAATGAATTAAATATTATTACTTTAAAAGAATATGGATAAAATTATTGATTTTTTTTTTCCCTTCAAGACCCAAATTACATTTTTCGGATACTCCGAAGTCCAGACCCACCCGACTTCTCTGTTCATGATTCCCTACAAATCCTCCCCTACGATTTTTCACCCCACGCCATTTCTATCCCGATTTCTCCCCCAACCTTAAGTGGCCTTCACCAGATAATCCTACACACGAACTCTCTTCCTCTCTGATCTGGAAACATTCAGGTACCTAATTTTGATGTCTTTTTTACTTTACTGGATTAGGTTTTTGGTTTATTGTGGATTTTGATTCTGTATTTTTGGTGTATTTTAAATAGGGACCAATTCCCATTTTTTTCCCCCGGTGAGTACGTGAATTTTGGAATATCCTTTTTTTTTTCCTTCTGCAGTTGTCCTTTAAATTTGAATTTAGGTTTACAGTCGTCTCCATCTGGGACGATGGTTTAATTAGGTGATTGGCTTCTACATGATTGATTAGTGCTGGCGTCTTAGTAATTTTCTTTTATTTAAATTCTGAAGATGTGATCTTTATGAATCCTTATGCGTAGGAATCTACTTCTTAGTTAAGCAATAAAACATTTTACGTCAGAGTTTCAAATATGTACCCGGTGGGAAAGCTTTGGGATCATGTACCCGCAGATTCACAGTTCAGATTCTTGCTTAGAGTACCACAATAACTCCTGCATTTTTGCTGCAGAATGTAGTGTTAAATTATTCTTACAATCTCGACTTTTATGGAACTTTTAGTGCAAGTTAAATGGGGGTTATAGTAGTTTATGATACGATGGGAACTCTGCAAAAAAAAAGTAGTAAACATATGGAATGTGAGGTAGTTATCCAAAATTGGGAATTGAGAACACTTAAAAAGTAAATTAACTAATGAGATGGATTTTCTCCATTTTACCGACTAAAATATGAGCATCTTTGGTTTTCCTTTTCATAATTTTTTGGGAAAATTCAAAACAAATTTTGAAAAAATAGCTGTCAGATATTTTTTTTTATTCTGTTTTCTAAATAAATTAATCTAATTAAATAATTTCAATGCTAAAAGATTATTAGAGTCCACTCATTGCTATATGCAGAAAATATATATTTTTTACTTTATTATTATTATTATTTATTTATTTAATATTTATTTTTCTATTTTATGAATGTTTTTCTGTCATCACCCTCCTCTCTTTGCACCAATTCAAAGCCTTTCACTTAGAAGTTCCATATTATCAGACCTTAGTTAATGATAGATATTGTATTAGGTTTGACTGATACTGTTATTTAGTCCACCAACTGTTCCTAGCAGATTAAAATTTCTCTTGCTGTTTCTGGATGTGTATGAGATGAGAATAAACCTGAAATCAAAGTAGAATATGGTCTTTGAGACTCATCATCATTTTTAGTTCTTCTGCAAACGGTTACCTCATTATGAGTTTGCACAGGGTGCACCAATGAATATAACTTTCTGGAAGCTGAGTGAAAATCTGAACTCTAGGGAGTGAGTGTGGCTGCAATTTTTCACCAAATTTAAATGTGATTTCTCCTGCCACTTTCCTCTTATAGCACACAACATATGAATTTCCTTTCTTCTTGGTATGTCCAATGTGAGTGCAATATCCAGGCTGATGCCATTAGGGAAAGGCTCCTGCTCATTGGTAGTGAGCTTTCCATGCAGATGTTTTCTTTGTTTTTTTATCTCTGTGGAAATAATTTGAGCATTTGTCTTCCACAGTTCCACTTGCCAGGAAATTTGCTCCAACTTAGTTTTTGGTCAAATACTACTGCTAACTTTTAGATTTTATCTGTTTGTCCTGAAGTGCAGTTTCCACTTGACTTCAATTATGCCTATCTATGAAATCCAACAGTCAGATTGGCTTTGACCTGGATGAAGTTTTGCTTTTGGATCCTTCATTATTCCAGTATATGTTAAGCAATTACTGAAGCACTTTCAGTTTGTGCTTCCAATGGTATTTTTGTGGCTGCTTTAGAGTGATGCCCAGGGAAATTTCATTATTGTGGCAAAATGAAACATGATAAAAATATTTGCTGTGATTCTTTGGTATGTCAACAAATTGATGTTTCTCTATCAAGCTGAAATGGATTGGAGTTAAATTTTATTGCTCCTGTGGCAGCCATATAATGATTGCTTTTCAAGTATACCGGAATGTATTTATAGGAACTACTTCTTGACAACTGTTTTCACCATTTCTATTCATCTGAGTAGCTTGCTTATCTCTCTCTCTTTCTGAACAATCAGGTTGGTACTTGATGGGCAAAGTTAACAAATTGCAAAGCAAAACTAGATCTCAAACTCGCAGCATCACTTCCTTTCCCATGTCCTCCTTAGTCATTCACAAAAAGAAGGGATGCAAGAAGCCTTCCACAAAGAAATACTGGGAAGATGCAACTTGCTCTGTTTGCATGGAGGTTCCTCACAATGCGGTGCTTCTGCTCTGTTCATCACATGACAAAGGCTGCCGTCCTTTTATGTGTGCTACCAGCTATCGCCACTCTAATTGTCTTGAGCAATACAGGAAAGCTTATGTGAAGGCTAACTCAAGTCAAAATGTGCCAGTATCACATGATTCATTTGATGATTCTAGTTTCACGTCAGCATTAGGTTATATTGATGGAAAGACCGAGATATCTAAGCTTTTGTGTCCTCTTTGCCGGGGACAGGTGAAAGGTTGGACAGTGGTAGAACCTGCTCGGAAGTACCTTAATAGCAAGAAGAGGACCTGTATGCAGGATGACTGCTCGTTTCTTGGATCTTACAAGGAGTTGAGAAAGCATGTACGGGTGGAGCACCCTTGTTCACGACCACGAGAGGTTGATCCTCTGCTTGCTGAGAAATGGAAAAAACTTGAGAATGACACAGAGATGGATGATGTTTTCAGTACAATCAGATCAGCCATGCCTGGGGCAATTGTTATGGGAGATTATGTTATAGAAAGAAATGAGCATGGCTTTTCTAGAGGTTATGTGGATGACTATTTGGGTGATGCTTTTCTAGGGTTGGAGACATATAGACAAGTTTGGAATGATCATAGGCCATCATACGGTGTTTATGACCCAGATTATGATTCAGTGGATGAGGAAGATTTTGGGTTTCATCAAGCTGCTGCATCTGTCCGTATGGACAATTACCTACCCAGAATTTCTCGCTACCACAGAAGACTCATGTTTGGGAGATCGAGGAGACGGCAAAGGCACAGATCAGGAAATAGATCTAGTTAAACCCTAATTCCTACTTGAGAAGAACATGGGGGCAGATCAGAGTTGTTGTGCTTTGCCCTTATTCAGGCTGTATATCCCAGAGAAACGTGAAAACTGAAATCTCACAGTTGTCATTTACTTTCATTTGTATAGACATAGATGCGATCTTATTTAAAAGCGTATGGTCATTCAGTATGATTTGCTTTTCTTCATTTTCGCTGCAATCTCTAATTGCCTTTCTTCTCAACATGATATCAGTCTGATTAGGCCTCTTCCGGAGACATATGATCTCTACTTGATATACTCGACATGGTCCGTCCTTCTTTGGATCATCTCATGAATTTGATTGGTAAAAGAACTACTGAATATTTGTTTCATTTATTCTCTCTAATAATTGGATTTTGATAGCAGCAGTATTAATCAATAATGTTAACACTCCAAAACCAAGTATTAGGACAGTAATTATTAGATAGTAAAAGTAAATGAGCCTGTTCAAAGCTAGACTCAATCTTTGATCTCAACCGAAACGATCTAATTCTAAATATTGGAAACAGAAGAGAAAAAGGGGTCGCGATCATACATCTGATCCCTTTATACCAATCAACCCTGATTGTGTGGATCAAAAGATTGACCAACAAAATCCAGAAAGTTCATAAATGGATACATTAATTAAGCAGAAAGAAAAAGATAAAAACAAACACTAAATAATATTTTCTCAAGAAGAAGAAAATAAAATTAATTAATCAATTATCAGCAATACTATCCAATGCATTGGTAGCGACATGATAACTCTCTGATCAAACGCTTTAACTTCTCCTGCATTTTCATAAACATACAATATTAATATATATATTCAAGAAAATTGCATCCCAATATTATTAATATATATAGAGAATTTATAAAGAAAGCAAAACTTGTAGAGAAAACTTACACAAAAGGGAGATTTTGTTTTAATCTTGTGGCCACAACATGATGATCCATCATGATAGTAATGAGTATTATAATCTTCTGTATTGATACGTTCATAACTCCATTGCCTGTTTGATCGATAAAATAACCGAGGAAATGATAACCTAATCTGTGAAAAAGGCAGTGATGATCGTCTCCGTTTCTGTTAAAAAGGTTTCTAGACGTGTATTAGTTGTCCAATTCAACAACACATATATATGGAGAGAAAACATACCGAGTTTGTGTCCATATAAATATATATATATGCATGCTATACGCATCATATAATGCATGCACTATGAAATTATAATTAATAACAAAATGAAAATTAATTAACTACCTTATGTTTTTGTTTTGGATTTTTGGATTGCTGTGATGATCCCGCGGCGGCCGATGGCTGATCATTTCCGGCTTGCCTAAGCTTGTGGGAGTAGGCGAGAAGCTCTGCCCGGCGATCATAGCCTCCTTCGCCGCGGGTTCTTGCATTATTCTGAAGCTTTGACGGAATTGGTGGGATCTTATTGGTTTTCTTGGTGGCTTTGTTGCTGTGAATTTGTTGATGGGGGCATGCTGGAGCTGGTGTTTCAACATAGACTTTGATGATTACTCCTTTCATGTTTTCTTTTTTGCTTCAAGATTTAGATGATCACCAATTAATGGTTATGAGCCTTATTTAGGTTCTGTTAACTCTGTGAGTGAGTTGCCACTGTTATAATTAACTGCAAATTAATTAATAATATATGTCAAATTTTCAAGAAAGTAATAATAATAATAATAAAAGGTTAAGATTGTTCAATGGTTTTATTGACTTCATTAATATATATATATACACTTATTTTTCCTTGGTTTAAAATTAAATATTCCAATACATAAATTAATAATAAAAATAGTATGACTATAATTACAATTAAGTAAATCAAACTTTCCGATAAAATTTGTCTTTAGAGAATAAAATATTCAATTTCAAAAGAAAAGAATATATATATGATTCATATATATATATTAAAAAAAACTATGGATATTATTATTCAACATCAAAACCTAATATTTTTGGGTGCAAGTTCCATTTGTTTGTTTTCTTATAAAAAGCAAATGGATCCTTTAATCAGCCCAATTAGGCTCATGGGCTCAAATGTGTTCTAATACTTTGCCACCAATAGCATTACCCAACCCAAAAAACTAAATTTGATAGAATTTCCTTTTATCAACAGAGAACACTTTTCAATCTTAATGACAAGAATTTTGTCTTTATTCATATCCTTGGAAATCTAAATCTTTAACCAAAATTTCTTCAAACTTTTATTAATTTAATTATAATTATATATTAATAATGTTGTTTGAAAACTGACTTTAAAAAACGTCCATTCCCATCCATTGATCCGAAAAGAAACACCCATTTTCTTCTCTAGTTTGAGCGGGAACAAGGCAATAGCGCACTCAAATAGGGTAATCAATACTACTACTACTTCAAAAGAAAATTTCTCATTTTTCTTTTTGGGGGTGGAAAGTAAAAGGGATCAATTTGCCTGTGAAAGGATGCTAAATAAAGGGTCCAACAGAAATCTTGGGATTCAGTCTAATTCTTAGGAATCTGATTCTTGATGTCCTTTTGAACCTTGTTCCTACTCCTCCTTCGTTTCGTTTCACTTTCCTATGATTTTGCCCCGACTCATCATCACAGTTCAATGCATCTTCCAATCATTCAAATTTAGATACTAATTGCGATGAATCTTTGAAAAGTTGATTTGACTCCACGGACTTAATGGGAATATCAGAAAATAAATCTTAAAATCTATGACCTTGAATCTATAATTTATTGCTTTTTAATTATATTTTGTCAATTTTTTTTTTTTATTAATTTCGAATCTAAGAACTCTCGGTTCACAAGGAAGAAAGTTTTACCATTGACATCAAACAAAAATATACCTATACCAATTGACATCCAAAATATTTAGATGTCAATTAGAACTATGGTTAGAGTAATTAACATATAAATAAAATTGTAAAATTTCCAGTTTCTATATCTTAAATGTAGTATTAGCTTAAATTATAATACAGGTATTAAGTTTTTACTATATCTTTTGGAATGTTCTGATTCAATCTCTAAACAATCCATGGTTAAGAAAAAATAAATTCTTCTAACGATTGCTCAAATATCCTTTCAGATCTAACAAATTAAATAGAAGGAAAAAAAAAAAAAAAGAGTGTGGCCGCCTCTCTGTGCCAACCCTTTCCACAGTTGTTTTATGGCTAAAAGACGAGAAGTAAATCAAGTGCAAATATCTCGTAAATTTCTTTATCTTTTTCATGAACTTTCAAAAGATACGAAAATATCACATAAAAATGTGAGGTGAAATGCTACTGCTCCCAGTCTTGCAGAGAGAAATATCGTACAAAATAAAGAAAGCAGAAACCAAGGTGACTCCATGGAACACCAAGAGGCAAATGTGGCTCTTTAGTTTAACCTCATCGTTTTCTATTAGCCGCCCCCCTGTGGGTTTGGTGACCCTTTCCAAATTTGTGTTACCAGTGAGAGGTAAATAGATGGCTGTGGATGAATGTAGAATTATGTCTTTTGTGCCCTTGGTTTTGATGAATGGCCATTGGAGGCTCCCATGCGCCGCTTTACAATGTTAACCCACCAATTCTGTGACCTTCTGCTACCAATTTACGACCACCTCTTGACTAGTCTCCGGAACACTACTGTTTCCCATCATCATTACCGCAACCTGTTTAATCCTTCTTTCCATAATTAATCAGCTTAATGCAAAATTATAAATTAAGTTTCAAGATCTTTCTTGTTCTTTTCCGTTGCAAAATTATACTTTGATTTTTTTTTTTTTTTGTTTCTCTTTGGTCAGAAAGGTAATAGTAGTAATACTTTTCTTACCGAAGTCCTTTTCCTGATCAATTTTGTAACCATTTTCAGCGAATAGTAAAACAACGTTGAGAAGTTGGAAAGAAATGTGAAGGGCCAATATCAAAACGTTTCCTAATGATTGAAAAACGCTTCTGAATGGAATTAATTAAATTAAACACGAAAGGCCTGAAAGCTTTATTATTTTTATTTAAAAAACAATTCAATTGCAAAATGCCAAATATT
>JAOXNR010000028.1:13556091-13569993 GCA_028571225.1 Parsonsia alboflavescens
TTAAATTAAACACGAAAGGCCTGAAAGCTTTATTATTTTTATTTAAAAAACAATTCAATTGCAAAATGCCAAATATTTCTGTGCTGCTTAACGGCGTAAATTGTCATATTCCAACCTTATTTAAAATCTTCAAAAAATAAAAATAAAAATAAGAAAAAGAAATTTAGTTTCTATTAATAAGTATTTTTGTTAATTGTTTTCTAACCCCTTTGATTAGGGTGAGAAATATTATGGTATTTGAAATCTCAATTTCTTTTGTTGAAGAGAGTATAACTATCACATACATAAATATATATATATAAATATAAATATATATATATATATTATTGAAAATTGAATGATAATTTAACTGAAACTAATTGATATTTATGGTAAGAAACTAATCACATTCAATTCAAGTATTCAGAACAATAAAATATCCCTAACATTTTAAATTGGCATTAAATTGATATTTTTGAATTGTCATTAAATTGGCAAAATTTTAAAACTTTTGCAATCCAACCACTTCTGGTAGATCAAGGAGGATTGGAAATGAAGTCTTTCACTTTTTAAGTTTTATCTCCCTTTTGTTAGGAATAGATTTAGATGGATTATTTTGCCCTTAAATAATAAGCACATGTCTCTCAGGTGATACAAAGTGGTCTAATTTCACTGTGGGATGTGGTGGTAGGTAAAAATAAAGACACATAAATTAATTATGTATATAAATAGATGAAAACAAAGTTTATGAATATTTTTAATGAATTGTAAATAGTTGATGTGCATTTTTTTCTATTGTCCCTATTCCAACATTATGAAAAAACAACAACTATATAGACATTTCAAGAGAGGATAAAATGCAAAGATAAACGTATGAAATCTATAAAATGGTAACTTCACATTAGATACCATTCAACTTCCTAAGTGTGTCAACCATATAACACTCTCATCCATCTTTGTAAGTCACGGGTAGTTATTTTATTAAAATTAAGAATATATATATATATATATATATATATATTAGAAAAATATCCATATTTATGATTCTAATCAAATTAATCAAAGTGGCTAGGTTGAAGATTAATCATGACACCCCACCAACCCTCGGTATGTCTCGAATTCGAAACCTCCTGATCACAAGTGTTGCTTACACTTCGACTATTCTGTCAGGAACTGCAACTCACTAAGGTTAGAGTATACAGCAAGATCGAGTAAAACTCACGACTTATTTAAAAAAGTCATCTTTGATGACCTATGATTAATAAGAAGGAAAATGAGTTTAAGTAACTTATAAATTGAAATGAAAGGGGTACAACAAAAATTTAGGAAACTAAGAGGAGCAAACTAAGAAATTGAAGAATTAATCCAATGAGATTTATTTCCATGACGAAATGAGAATCGTCTAGAAAACCTCCAAATCATCCATAGACATCCACAAACTACAGTCAAAAGAAAAGCACGGGTACCATGATTATGGAATATATATATATATATATAAATATATATATTTATTTATTTATTTATACAAGAATTCTATTATGTGTACCTGTGTGTATCATTAGTGAAACGATGATGCACATAGATACACATAATAGAATTCATATATATATATATATATATATATATATATATATTTATGACCGAATGCCCATTTTGACAAGTATATAATTTAATAAAAAAGTTTAATTTAGTTTTTTTAAAATATTATATTGTTCATTTTTTTAATAAATTTGTTACTAATTTAAAATATAAGACATTCAATTTGAGACAACTTAAAATGAAATATAGGATATTCATTTTTCTAAATAAGAGAATAGTATTTATTTATTTATTTATTTATACATATATATATATATATATATATATATATATATATATTTATAGAGGAATTCTATTATGTGCAAATATTTCTGTGTACCTGTGTGCACTATTAGTGAAACATTGTCGTTTCACTAATGATATACATAGATACACATAAATAGGTGCACATAATAGAATTCTTATATATTTATATTTGCCCAACTTTCATAGGATTGAGAATTTCGTATCCTAAAAGAAAGCATAGTCAAACCCAAATTCGAAGGGGCAAACAAAACCATGCATGAACCAATGGACACTTCACAAACTGGGGACGTTTTTATCTGGGAATGCTATTAATTATACATTAGAAACAAAAGTTGTTTCCTGAATTAATTAATTATATTTTAAAATCTAGCTAGCCAGCACACATTATAAATTTATTAGTAGTAAGAGTTGTATGGTCAAAAATACTGCACTTTTTTGAAACGTATCGCAAACTTGCAAATCCTGGCTCCCAATAATCTTTCCATATTAAGATAGTCCTATAAATATATATATATATATATATATATATATATATATATTTATATGCAATTCCAAATTGATGGGCATTTTACATTATTATTATTATTAAGATTTAATCGGAAATGCGAAATTGCATATTATATATATGCGTGTGGCATACCATGCAAACAATGGGTGCATGATGATTTGTATTTTGCCGCCGAGCATAATTTAGTAGTAAATTTAATAAGAGTGGATATAGAGTCAGTCTCATCTTTATACATAGGGTGCAAATTTGATTCCTGTCAAATTCAATGATTGACTTGTTACTTACAGTGGTTAAAAAATGGACTCTCTTCAAGTTTTATTAAAGTACATCTCTTGATTCATAACCTCCATATACGTAACCTAGAAGTGAAATCTTATGGAACTCTTATTTAGTTTGATTTACAAAAATGATTATTTGTGTTTCAAGCGTTTTTTGACACATGAATTGACGTACTACAATTTTTTTTTCTTATTATTTATTATACATTGACAAGCGTAAAATTAAATTCCTCCCCTTTTAATCGTTTACAGGTAAATTAAACCTTTTCTTTGTTCATTATGTGGCAGAGAAAATCACGTATATATATAGCCCATATAAAGACGAAAATGATATTCGCACGACTGTGCTAATTACGTTAGAAAATTATTCACATAAACTCAAAGATGAATAATTACTCAATTTTTTTTTCGCATATATATGCAAACCTATTTATATATGAAAGGGAGGGGTGGGTTTAAAAAAAACCTATTTATATATGATTCTCATTTATATATGCTTTTCTAATAAACTAGAGTATTATTGAAAAATAAAAATATGTAATGTGCCCAATATGTAATTATATAGAACTATTTATAATTCAAATGTAGATCAATCAGTGGAGAATTAGACTTGAAACCTTGTTCTGCTGCCGAACATGTAAAAGGTAATTAGACTGTAAATGTGGCCGTAGAATAAATTGAGGAAATCCAGGATTGAATTACCAAAGATATATGGTAAGTTCCTATAAAGTTTTACTTAGATGGAAGAAATAGATTACAACGAGCCATTCTTTTTAATTTTAATGTTGAGACTATCCCTATTCGAGTCTTAGTTATAAGCCTTGATGTGTCTTCATGATTTAGAATTTGCATGATTAGATGTGAAAACTATATTCTTGCATACACTGAAGTTGAAGGAACAACTTATTAATTTATATGGATTCATCGTTCCATGTATAAAAACCATGTTTGTTTGCATAAGATAAGGAAATTCTTGATCGTTTGGTAAGTGAATTTATTTACACCGTTCTTTGAAGATAAGGTGCTGTATGTTTCCCTTATGTTTTGATATCCTAATAAATCGGTAGGGTTTTGCCAGACCTTAAGTTTTTCAGGACGGTTTTACGAAAAATAAATAAATAAATAAATAAATTCTTATATCACCGATTCAAAATGTCTTTTAACCACTCGCAGTGCATGTGATGGTTACATATCAGAAGAAATTTGTACGTATTGACTTTGGGTTGATTTTTGACAAAGCTGTATAATTGATCAATTCAATATAGTTAGTTATGTCGTAGAATTATCATTTTTTCTCCTATCTTACTCAATCTTATTCATGTCAATTTCTTATGGAAAATTTTGATATGAATTTAATTTATATTTCTACACATAAAACTTATGGTCCATTTTAAAAGGTATTATTTATTTTTTTCCTTAAAATATGTAATGATATAACCACAGGTTTCAATCGACCCAATTCATAATAAAATCTTTCATTTAAACATTAGAAGTGTATGTGAAGATGTAAATAGATGCGTATTCGGCCTCCAATACTGATTCTAAGGTTATCAATGCTAGTACTCTAAGCTCCTATATTTTCCAATTATATATAATCATACAAAACCCCGAACCAGGCCAGCTTAATCGGGTTGTGAGTCACCATCCCCTCCTTTAAACCAAGCTGGTTACCTCACAACCGATTCAAACCGGCCCCTACGCTGCCAACCCTGCCCACCTCTCTGTAAATTAAAATATTCACCACAAAAAAAAAAAAACAAAAATCTAAAAAGCGTAAGAGCATATGGATCTGAATTTTGTAGTTTCCATGATGTCACACTGCTGGGAGTATAACGCAAATGGTTATAAGAGATGGGTTCCACACGGAGGCTGGGGAGAAAAGTCCTGAACGTATCTATATAAGTCACGAACTCTTGCGTTACAATTTTGTCAAGAAGAAGAAAAATAGAAAACTATCGAAAAAAAAAAAGAAAAAAGAAAAAGAGAGAGACATTAGAGAGAGCTGAAGCAACTCTCTTCTTCTTCCTTCTTCCTTCCTTTTCTTTTTCCTTTCCCATTCTCCTCATCTAGTCATCAATGGCGGCCTCTGTCGAAAACCGGCAGTTTAGTCACCTCGACCAGGGCTTACCGCGGCTTGTCCGCTTCATGCCTGGCACAAACCACCCCTCTGACTCTCCCGTTCGAGGCTGCAACTTTCCTTCAGCTGCCCCTGAGCTGACTTCCTATCCCAAGAAAGCGGTCAATGTTTACATTGACGATTCCATGAGCGAGGACGACGATGATGACGAAAATGAATACTCAGTTGCAATCAAGAAGGGCAAGAACGAGGTGGAACCTTCTGTTTTGGATTCTAGAGATGAAGGAACCGCTGATAATTGGATCGAACGCAACTCTTCAATGGTTCGGCTCACCGGAAAACACCCATTCAATGCAGAGCCACAGCTGACCCGTCTGATGCACCATGGTTTCCTCACTCCGGTCTCACTCCACTACGTCCGCAACCACGGTGCGGTTCCCAAGGGCTCCTGGGCTGACTGGACCGTCGAGGTTTGCGGAATCGTGAAGCGTCCCATGAAGTTCACAATGGAGCAGCTGGTGAGCGAGTTCCCGTACAGGGAGTTTCCGGTAACTCTGGTTTGCGCCGGAAACAGAAGGAAGGAACAAAATATGGTTAAGCAAACCATCGGTTTCAACTGGGGTGCCGCAGCCGTCTCAACCTCGGTATGGCGCGGAGTTCCATTACGAGCCATTTTGAAGCGGTGTGGGATTTACAGCAGGAAGAAGGGAGCACTCAACGTTTGCTTCGAAGGGGATGAAGTGTTACCCGGTGGCGGTGGATCCAAATACGGAACCTGTGTCAAGCGTGAAATAGCAATGGACCCATCAAGAGATATCATTCTTGCTTACATGCAAAACGGAGAAAAATTAACAGCCGACCATGGATTCCCGGTAAGAATGATAATTCCGGGTTTCATCGGCGGAAGAATGGTGAAATGGCTAAAACGGATCATTGTCACCACCCAAGAGTCCGACAGTTATTATCACTTTAAAGATAACAGAGTTCTCCCTTCACATGTTGACGCTGAACTTGCCAACGCTGAAGGTACGGATATGTTGCATGCAAAATTATTTCATCCTTTGTCCCATTCAATTTCTTTCCTTAGAAGAAACTAAAATTAAGCTTAAAAAAAAAAAGGAATTAAAGAAAAACAGGATAATTTTGCCATTTGAGTTTAATTTGATTGGTTATGGAAAGATGTACCATTTTTTGTGTATGGCAGCGTGGTGGTACAAGCCGGAATACATCATCAATGACCTCAACATAAACTCAGTGATTACAACGCCGTGTCACGAAGAGATTTTACCGATCAATGCGTGGACGACTCAGAGGCCGTACACGTTGAAGGGTTATGCTTATTCTGGTGAGTTTGCAAGCCTTTGTTCTTATTATTCAACATAGCATATTTTTGAGTCTTAATTAGAGAAATTATCAGTTAATTAATCACTTTTCTTACATAAATCTTGTTCTAATCAGTGAAAAACCAATCCTCCTGCCACAAATTAATTTGGATAAAAATAAAAGATTAAATTATCTACCACAAGAAAATTCTGTTATAGGTAAAATTTAATCAATATTGGTGTATATATTATATTCCTAGCCTTTGGGATTATTATAAGAGAGATGCAGAGGAAACTATGTCAATTACTAAGCGGTTGTCAACCTGGGGTTAAATTTTAATTATTATTATAGCTGGCTCTTGGAATTTCGTTCAGCTCCTTTGGGCTGTCTGATGTGAACCGACCTATAAAGGAAAAAAATACAACTACAACTGTCAAAAACTTTTCTGTCAAGTTGTGAAAAAAGGTACGGGTTGAAGTAATTGAGGGAACCATTAGGCGAAGCCAATAGTATTATTACGAGTATTTGGCGGGCGCGCTGGTTGTTTCGTGTCGGCATATATATGCAGGCATGGCCTTGGGAAAGTTTGGTTTTTGAACTTTTCTTGTCACCAAGGGACGTCCTTTGCTTCGAAGGAAAGGAGATCCTGATAATAGTACTGCTACCGTTCGGTATTTGGGAATTGTCCTAAAAAATATATATTATCCAGTGTAACGTTTTAAATGGATCGAATCAAGCAAAATTTGAATCTATCAAGTTTTGTCTTGGCTGATTTAGGTTTCTTTAGATTCCGAGTTCGGGTCCTAACTTATTTAAACATAGTAAAAAAAACTATCAAGCATTTGGATTCGTTTGAATCCAAACTCGAATTCGTTTAAGTTTGTTTATATTTTTTAATTTATTTTTCTTAAAACTTTAAGAAATAATATTATTTATTATATATAGTAGATGAATAAATAAAAAAAATTATGTATTTAATAAAAAAGTTATATTATATAGTATTATAAATTAAATATTATTTATATTAAAAGTTTATTTAATATTTATGAGTTTGGATATTTATGAGTTTGAATATTTATGAGTTTGGATCGACTAATTTAACATGCTAAGCTCGACTCGAGCTTGATTAAAACGAATTGAATTTAAGCTTTTATCGAACTGAATCAGAACTGTTTATGAATCATCTTGTCTCATTTACACCCTTAATCCAGTGCTTAATTTTAAAAATATCAATTCTACTTATTTTTTATTAATAAATAATAAACTTAATGTTTTTGGATATATTTTTAATTAATTTGACTCAAATCTTTTCTAATAAATATTTTACTAGATAGCTGTGTATATTCACGGTGAATAGGTGACCGAAGAATCTTTCTGTCCAAGTGCATGAATTTGCCATCTTTAACTGCTTCCTTCCCCACCATTTTAAGTTATTAGAATGAAGTTACTTGTTTCAGATTATAAGTTATTATTTTTAATTTATTAGATATTTTATTAATTTTTTAAATTATATTATCCATGTCTATATCTAATTTCCTTAATGATTATTGTTAGATTGATTATTATAATCATAAATAAATAGGGACATTAATCAAGTCATGCCGCGTTCAAGCTATATGTGTATAGCATTAATTAATGACGACTTTATGGTATTGACTAATTACTTATAGTTCCAGCATCTTGGGTTGCTTTCGGAATCTTATGGTGCTGCACAACCACCATCTTCTTTGTTTAGTGTCAAAAGAAAATGCTTTGGAAGCCGTCATCTTGAATGGATCCAGTCAAAAGATTCTTAAGGTTTAATCCTTAAACAAATATTCCCGAGTGGTCTAATTAAAGATTCTCCTTTAATTATATATTCTGTCCCTTTGATACCGATAGATGGTTTTAATTAATTAATTTTAATTACTTTATCATGTGGAAAATTAAATTACTGACGCTTGCAAGTCGTGACCGAAATCATGAAGGTGGTGGGAAGAAAGTGACACGAGTGGAAGTGACAATGGACGGAGGAGAGACGTGGTCCGTGTGTGAGTTGGACCATCCTGAGAAGCCCAACAAGTATGGGAAATACTGGTGCTGGTGCTTCTGGTCCCTGGAAGTCGAGGTCCTTGACCTGCTCGGTGCTAAAGAGATCGCCGTTAGAGCCTGGGATGAAACCCACAACACCCAACCTGAGAAGCTGATTTGGAATGTCATGGTACGTCCGTCTCCATATTATTTTTATTTTATCTTTTCAAACTTTACTTTATGAAGTATATATGTATTTTAAAAATAACTAAAATATCATAAAAATTGTGTAATAGACAGAATAAAATAGATAGGGGATCCGAATATTTGATTATCCCGAGGAGAAGAACACCGTGACAGCACATGCCCTTTCATCGTCCATCGCTAGCCCCAAAAGAAAGACGACCTCTGAACGGTATGGAGGAATTTGATAAGAGGACTGCTCTATCTACTCCTGAACGGTGAAAAAACATGGTGCGTCGCGTGGATGTCACGTGATGCTATATTTGTACCCGTACAGTCATACCATACGAGTCCAAAACAAAGTCAGTGGGCCTCGTGGCTTCCGGCTTTTCTTTATATATTTTTGGCATTTTAGTAGACCAGACTTTAGAATTAGAAATATCAACCTTACGTTCGATTTGAATGGCTAGGATTAGAAATATTTTTGCAATTTTGTAGGCCTTAATCAGACATATTGATGGAGATTGAAGATGTAATAATATACTAATAATTACTGTGAAACATTGTAGGGAATGATGAACAATTGCTGGTTCAAAGTGAAAACCAATGTTTGCAAGCCACACAAAGGGGAAATTGGAATTGTGTTCGAGCACCCGACTCAACCCGGGAACCAATCTGGTGGATGGATGGCTAGGGAAAGACACCTTGAAAAATCTACTGAAACAAATCCAACTCTAAAGAAGAGCGTTTCCACGCCATTCATGAACACTAGTTCCAAGAGGTTTTCCATGTCCGAGGTTAAGAAGCATAATTCTGCGGATTCGGCTTGGATCATCGTTCATGGCCACGTTTACGATTGCACCCGCTTCCTCAAGGACCATCCCGGAGGCACCGATAGTATTCTCATCAATGCCGGCACAGATTGCACCGAAGAATTCGACGCCATCCACTCTGACAAAGCCAAGAAACTCTTGGAAGACTACAGGATCGGTGAATTGATAACAACCGGCTACACTTCAGATTCATCCACATCGTCCCCGAATAGCACGGTGCATGGAGCTTCCAATGCGGTCCATTTAGCACCCATCAGTGAAATTGCACCGGCAAGAAGTGTCACCCTTGTTCCGGGGAAGAAAATCCCATGCAAACTCGTCGACAAGATTTCTATATCACACGATGTAAGGAAATTCCGCTTTGCATTGCCATCTGAGGATCAAGTGTTGGGATTACCGGTCGGAAAACACATATTCCTCTGTGCAACCATCGATGAAAAGCTCTGCATGAGAGCTTACACCCCAACAAGTGGAGTGGATGAAGTTGGATATTTTGAGCTGGTAGTGAAAATATACTTCAAAGGGGTTCTCCCGAAATTTCCCAATGGTGGGCTCATGTCACAGTATTTGGATTCGATGTCAATCGGGTCATTTCTTGAAGTGAAAGGTCCACTGGGTCACATTGAGTACAAGGGTAAAGGACACTTTTTGGTGCATGGGAAACCAAAGTCTGCCAAGAAATTGACCATGCTTGCTGGTGGAACCGGAATAACACCGATTTATCAAGTGATGCAAGCAATTTTGAAGGATCCGGAGGACACCACGGAGATGTATGTGGTGTATGCAAATCGGACCGAGGATGATATTTTGCTGAGAGACGAACTGGATGAGTGGGCCGAGAAGTATCCGGATCGGGTCAAGGTTTGGTATGTGGTTCAAGAATCAATCACGGAGAACTGGAAATACAGTGTGGGATTTATCACGGAAAGCGTCCTGAGAGAACACGTTCCTCTGGCTTCGGACGCGACTCTTGCTTTGGCTTGCGGACCTCCCCCCATGATTCAGTTTGCTGTGAATCCCAACCTGGAGAAGATGGGCTATGATATCAAGGACTCCTTGTTGGTGTTCTAAGTAAAGGCACTGAGTTGACCTTGACTGTGCAGGTTAATTAATTTTCACTGATATTAAGCGAATAAAAGTGAAGGAAGATGAACATTAGGATATAATATTCATAGAGTAATAATCTTGTAAATATTCATTTTTAGGCATATGTGTTTGTTATTTTAGTCATTTCATGGAATTTTTTTTTTCCATTTTAGAAACTTTTTTATTCTTTTTTTTTCCTTTGGGTCTTTCAGCACTTAGACAGCAAAAGCTGTCTTGTAAAATATTGTGAGGATACAAGCAACTTTCTAATATCAATTTCTATTTTGAATACAATTCTACCGCTGTTTCAAGTGATACCATACCGTATATTATTCTGAGTCAATTTGCCAAAAACGAAACTTTCATTTGTCATTGTCTTGGCTTTGTTTATGCCTTTTAGAGAATACATGTGTATTAGAAGATTCATTTTTGCCCTTTTTAATTATGACCACAATATTTTTCAGTTTTGAATTTTTTTCTCTCTTATTTTCTTGATTTGATTTCCCATTTGGTGGTCCTTAATTTGTCAGTCTGCCAAGCAACCAAACGTCATTCATTCAAAATGGGGAGCTTCCAAGCAGGCCTCGCATGATCACAAGTTCTATCAAACAATCTATACTGGTCTCAAATACTGTTTATATTCAAGTACAAGGGATGTCGCTTTACAGTCTGGCCAATTGCCATTAACGTCAGGCCAGAAAAAGGACTGCTCGGGCAGAGAAAGTTGAACTTAGAATCTTTGGATTATGAGGACTTTATTTTTAACTATTGAATTATTACCTTGGGATTTAATTTATTTACCCTTGTGTTTGAATCGTCTGACTCTTCAAGTGTGATGCATGCTCATTTTGGCGTGTCGTGTAGCAACCCATATTCTTAAAATTTGTTGAGAATCCCACTTTGTTTAAATCTTAACCTTGAATATTTAAGAATTTGTGTTAATCGATGGTTCGATTTCCATGGTTCTTTGAGTGAGATGGATTTAAATTTTCTAATATTATATATATATATATATATAGACGGATTTGTTAAGGTACGTTTCGGAGTACGCTTAATGCGCGCTCCAACTGTTACCGTAACGGAATTTTTGCTCCACTTGATTGGCTGCATGAGCACTGTAGCAAAATTTTCATTACGGTAACGGTTGGAGTGCGCCCTAACGAAACCGTATATATATATATAAAGAAAGAGTTGTGTTGGTGAGTGCGGCATTGCATACCCGCATATGTACGACATCGCGATATGATGTCATTTTGATATAAAAAAATCAATGCATAGGAAAATAAGAAGAAGTGATTTACCTGCTCACAATTCAACAAAGAAAACCTCAAATCAAAATCAATGCACAGAGGAAAAAAGAAAAAAACCCCACAAATGCACAGAAGAACAGAACGAACTCAACATCCATCACCACCCATCCAAAATCAACACCCCTCACACCAATCGCACCCTTGCACCTGCTAACATTGCCAACCCTTGCACCCTTGCTCTTGTTGTTGCCCTTGCATCTGCCACCCCCTGCTCTCACCGCCGACCCTCGCACCCTTCACGGTGGTCTCTTCACGTACCCAAATCTCAGAGAAGGAGAGAGAGAAAGAGGGTTTGGGGTTGTTGTCTAGAATTTTTTTAAAAAAATTTTTTGGACAACTTTGAAACAATGTCGTTTCAAAAAAAGCATTTTGAAAAAAAAAACTAGTCGCACATGGATGGTGTGTGAGATGGCTCATACCATAGACTTTATATATATATATATATATATAGATACAGACTTATTCTGCATGTTTGTTGATTATAAATTTAACGAGTGATTTATGAATTTGAGATTATGATGGCAACTATCTTATCTCTCTGTTAAAAGTAGCAATCATGAAGAATGGTAGTAGTAAATTAGAAATGGATGTTCTTTGGGGCAAGTTCGGGAGTTTCCAGCCAAGACTTATTCCATACACAGATTCACACGAAATCGTTGAAAGTCAATTAATAATGTGTGTATATATATAATAATGCTATGAAATGCGAATAATACATATTATAAAATGTTTCAATTAAATATTTATTGATCAATATTTAAGTCAATTATTAATAAAAAATAAATTTATCTATAAAAAAATTATTTTTTATAAACTAAACTCTAACCGTATAAACTAAAGACATTTTACCGTTAATTTTGATAATTAGAGACTTAATTGGATCACACATGTGTTCACTCTATAATATTTTTCTATAAACAAATAAATAAATATAATATATATATATATATCGCACTGCTATTGTGTACACCGTCGTATTGTGCAACGGTATCGAAATGATATCATTTTTTTTATGCAACGTCTAAATGACACTGTTTCTACACTATCATACAGTGCGACTCACATCCTAGAAATTTCGTATATATATATAAATGTTAGTGTGCGCTACAGAGCACACACTAATAAGTGCTTCAGTTAAGTCTCTAACGGTCAACTATCTTATTTCTTTAAAATAATTAATTAAAATTTAATCAAGTACCCCTAGGGTTTAACAACTAACCGTTAACTTTGACCGTTAGAGATTTAACTGGAGCACTTGTTAGCGTGTGCTCCATATTCCTCTATATATATATATTGATTGAATTAGAACAGGGAGGACACATCAGCAGGCAGGCAGGAGGCCATCAAAGCAGATTTAGCGGATCCATAGCAATGGCTGCATGCAATAATATAGTAACCCGGAACTTACCAAACAACAGAAACAGAGCAGCTATTAAGTCCTTTTTTTTTTTTTGGCTCGAAAAACTATTGGCAGCTGAGCATCCGGAAGGTGCATCCATGGCCAGCACAGCTAGCTAGTTTTCCGGCAAGCCAACAAAAACGAGTAGGTACGTAATTAACTTGTTTTGATCATTTATATATAGCCCTAGTTTTTGGGGGCACGGAAGGGCCAAAACCATACTGGTCTCCGCAGCGCGACTGCTTGGCCCCTGAGTAGCCTCCTTCGGCTGCCACCAATTTAGAGATATTATTATTATTGTTACTGTTATTAATTGTTGTTTGTGTCGTACAACATTTTAGTAGTCCAGTCAAATAATCCATGGCACCCACAGAAAATTCTATCTGGACTGATCTGCATGATGTCTGCTGCAGCTATATCCCACCACCATCTCTCTTTCTTAATTTTGACCATATTTAAAATAAAATAAATTAAAATCTTTCGATAAAATTAAAATGAAACATATTCTAGATAGATGGAAGGAGAGGAGTAATATTTATCAGATTAATCAGCATAAATTGGAAAATTTTAATTTAATCATATTTTTCCTATAGCGACTTTAATACTCTACAATATCAACACAACTGGCTAGTAATTTACATTTCCATTTCGATCCGGATATATATTGTAAACTTAATTACAAGTGGGTGTACGTACTGAAATCTTTATGCGTACAGATTTGTTTGTATGCAATGGTTTATATATATATGATATGCAGATATGATGATGTTCATTGTTTACTAGATCAATAGGTTAACAATAAAAGGACAAGAAGTGGTCAGTCACCATGTGCAGTCCCCCAATTTTTTTTTTTTTTCTTTTCTTCTTAAGTTTTAAATTGTGAAATCTTACATCATCCTATAATTGGCTGGTAAATAAAGAAATATGAACAACTGGACGCTTTAAAACGTATGCGTTTTGTTTTCCTCTTGATTAATTAAGTAACTTAAAAGTGAAAATATTTATGTCTAATAGATCGCACTGTTTCCCAACCATCACGATCTCCTTGAGATTCATATATATATATATATA
>JAOXNR010000028.1:13574537-13603102 GCA_028571225.1 Parsonsia alboflavescens
TATGTTGATTGTTGAAAACTTAACTACGCACATTATAAAGAATGCATTAATATATTCTATAATATTACCCTCGATTTATAAAGAATGCATTAATATATTCTATAATATTACCTTATATATATATATATATATATATTAAGGGATTGTAAAAATTTATTAGAAATTTAAATAAAAAACTGTAAGGAGTTTTTAACTTTTTAAAACTCAAAATTGAGTAAAAAGTTGTTTGGATAAAGTTTGACCTCTTTTGACCAGATCCAACTTTTGAAAACCTAAACCCATGAGCTCCAAAGATTGAAAACACCTCCCATGATTCAAAACTTTGGCTTTTTCTCCTGTTTCATTATTTATCCTTCAGTTAATGCTTCTCTTCTGCTTTTAAAAATTTCCTTTCAATCGTCATCAATAGCGTTCAAAAAAAAAAAAAAAAAAGATCCCTTTGCCCAACTCTTCTTCTTCCTTTTGTTCCCTTTCTCTCTCAGAGGTTGTCTTCTTCCTTTTGCTAAGATCTTTTCTTTCTTTGCCATTGGTTTTCTTTAATTTAAGAATCCCTTCTTTTGGCAGCCTCAAAAAATTTTCCATTCTCTTGCAATAGACATAGTGACCAAGCCAATCCTTGAGGGAACTGCCAATCGCAATGACAAGGTCATAGAAAGTTAGGGTTTATCAGATTTGTCAACCAAAATTATTTCTAGATTAAATAGCTGAATTAAAATAGATTGAATAACCAAAATTGTTTATGGGCAAGTTGCGGATAACTTACCGTCGCTAGCGGCAATTGCGAAGCTCTATAACTCTAATAATCAGGCTCTGGCAAATACTGCCATCGAAATTGAAATCGGAGTTAAGGTTTTTAAATACTTTGAAAATTTTTCAAAACTTTCGCATCCAAATATAATTTTAACTTTTAAAAACTCAAAAATTGGATTTTAAAACTAGATGAAGACATTCCCTTCGATTCTTTAAAATTGGACTCTTGTCCACAATAGACCCAATGGGAGCCCAGAGATCTCCGTTAACGAGCAAAACGTTAGCCCGGATATCACCAAAGACTGCGGACGATTATTTGCTCTCGACACGTCCAAAAAATAAGCAAAAGAGGGAATAACTTTATTTGATTTGTTTCCATTTGGTAAAATTACTCACAAAACATACAATGAACAGTAACAACAACATATGGGAAACACAGGGTTGAGTTTTTTCAGTGATGGCTATCAAGTACGATAGGAAAATTCATACAACAAATTCGATGTATTTGGTTACACACTTGATGGCAAGAGCACTCGCTTCCTGTATTCTGCTAAAGCCCACAAAGGAAATATATTCCTGTATGCTGCATAATGGAACATGCAGTTCTTCAAGAAAACGCCAGCGATTTCCTGCCACAAATAATGTAGTAAGTAGTAGTTAACCAGGTGTACTGGGAATGGGATTCCTGTGTTTTTCGGGTCCTCGGGCCTCTTGCCATGAGGAAGTAGAGACAATATGGCTTGTAAATTGCATTGATTTGAGTAAAAGCTATAGCGTACGAGATTTGCCCTTCAATGTTACCTGTTGAGGGAAATCTCCGTTTACCAACTGAGAATTGATCAATAACTTGGCTGCACGGTGCAGGGGCATAGGATCTCTATCAGCCTGTCAAAAATGGAATCTCAAAGGTTTTGAAGTAATACGGTATTGCACAAAATGAAGATAGCAGAGTACAACAAGAAACATACTTGGCCTGAATGAATTAAACCCATCATAGCCCATGCAGTTTGAACCAAGTTCGAGCGCCCTCCTTTTAGTGGCACATATTTCTATTTTAACCAATAATCACATTAGTCAGTTTCTTCAGAATGCATGGAAGCCATGATTCGATGTATCTATTTCTCTAATTTGTTCAAGTTTACTTGGTACAGAATATTACCTTCTCAGGACATGATAAATAGCTTTCTCCCCAACCACCGTCTAGTGTTTGCCATTTTAGCAGGAAATCAACTGCCCGACGAACAGCTGGACAATTGTTGTAAGTCTTTCTTGCTGCTGTAAGTCCTCCAAGAGCAAACCAGGTAGCATATGTAAAACAGACGCCCCAGCATCCATACCTGTAGTTGCATTTTCACTTGTTATGCAAATTAAAAATATAATATATGAGTTTACTTTAAGCCAGAAAGAACATCTTTACCATGAACCATCTGCCATTTGAACATCTTCAAGATATTTAGAAGCGTTTGCAATAAAATCTTCTATATCTATCTTTCGGTGTTCAGGATATAATTTCTGGAACAGAGTAAGAGCACGGATTGCTGATCCAGTGCATTCAACATACCTGGATCAGTAACAGGTGACCATAAATTAGTTCAATAAATTACAACATATTTCCAATGTAAGAAGAGATAGAAATCAATCATACTCATGCTCAATAACGATGTCTGCAAACATCTCTGTCGGATTGAGCAGCTGTAAAACAAAAAATAAAGGAAAGAAAACAAATTAGACCCAGATAAGGAAATCTGAAACAACATGCTCTTCTTGTTGTTTTGAGAATCTACCTCAAGCCATTGCTCTGCCCCTGCAGGCTCCCATGCAGGTAAACCACCGTTTTTGCTCTGGAATTTCTTTTCAAGAGGTTTTGAGTTAATAGTTATGAATAAGTTCACATACAAGATATGCATTGAAACTCATTCCAGGTGCCCAAAGAGTTTGTCCTAGCTTCATATATATGCAGGAAGGAATAAAAAGTTTCAAAAAGTTAAGGGGCCATTAACATGGTTGATCTTTTACCTGCAAGGAAAGTAAGATGTTAACTGCATCATTGAGACGGTCAGGCTCCAAATGGTCACCGACAATTTCAGGAAGCATTGTAGAAAAATGAAGACAACACTGTATCAAAAGGAGCAGTGTCTAGTTAACACAAAGAAAAAGAAATGGTAATTGATTTTTAGCTTATTCCAAAGTTTACTGGGTTAAGATACAGACTGTCAATGCTTCGGCAGTGCAATCGGATACTTGCCATCCCTGATCTTGATATGAAAAAGTCCATGCACCTTTAGAAATATGGCGATACATACTTTTAAAGTCACCTGAAGGGTTGTCCTTTATCTGTGACAAGTTTACATTTCGCAGACTACTGTTAAAACAATGAAATTCCAAGAGAAGACCATAAGAGAATGAAAAAGGAAAAAACAGAATAGAAGTTGATGTCTGAACCTGGGATTTCTTTATGAAATCATGTCCTTTCCTTAGAGTCTCTCTGATTTCATCCGTTAGATTACTAGCAAGAAGTGCTTGAATGGAAAAACCTGTATCCCACTCTTGACTACCACAGCCCTGAAATTGGATCACAGCATCATTAAGTGTTTGCAATTGTACTAAACAAGTGATTCTCAAGCAATATTCGGCCTGAGGTCAAATAAATTTTCGGAAAAGGGGAAATATATGTATTTTGAAGCCAAAAGATGCTGCACGGAATTGCTCAATTTACTTCATTATTATATTGTACAAATATTAATGGACTTAAAGAATACTGCAACAGGAAACCTGCATCTTCATTCCATCTTCAGCAACCCAGAAATAGTCAGGAACTCTTGCAAGATGTTTTCTAAAATAATCACTATTGGGATCCTCAACCCAGCAAGCAAGCATACAGAGAACCTAGCCAATTAAAATGATAAATTAGCATCTCACAGAAATTTAATTATACACAGATGGAATTCCACAACTTCCAGATTTTACAAGATACCTTCTCAACACATCCAATAGTGATATATCGACTATTCTCATCCTCGTAATGTATATGTTTCATAGTAGTTTGTAAAGCTTTCTCTCTCAGCTTGTTTAATGGCCAACGAGTCAAAAATGGCTCAGTAAAAGCATAGATACTATCCCAGAGCAAATCTTGTATTAGGGGATGAGGGTAATAAAGGTCTTCCTGCAATAGAAACTTCAGTCTTTTAAAAACAATGGCATGAATATTAGGTAGACAGAATGTGGGCAGAAGAATAACAAATACAAGAAATAGTTGTCATTTGCACACAAGAAATGCCACCTTAGCACAAGCATGCCGGTATTTCCACCAACTAATTTGACCATATGGTTCAGAATATAGCTCTTCTCTGAGTTGCAAAATCAGGGGTGTGACATGCCCAACAAATTTTTTGCCATATAAATATGACATAGGCAAATAAACCAGTCGGCAATAGCACCACATTTTTGCTTCATCCAAGAAATAAATACTTCAAAATGAATAAGGATCCAAGTAATGGCATCAGGCACTTGTAGGAAGAATAAGAGGCTTATATTGACTGAGGATTCAAGAAGGCTAGTGTAATTGTAATTGCTTTAGTACATGGGAAAAGTGACAACAAGTAAATTGCTAATTGTGTCCTGTCAAAGACATTGTATCATGTTTATTACTCCAGAAGGATCTTTTACCCACAATGCTAACCTGGATGCACAGGGGAAAAAGAAGGAAGAATCCAAAATTCAGGTGGCATTGGGTTTGTTCCAGACCATTCATACACTCCAAGTATCTGAAAAGACACTAAACATTAAGTCGTAATCCCAAGACGTTGAACACCAGACGAAATGTTTCAATCCATTGACAGATATAATGAGTCCATACCGAGAGCCAGACTTTTCCCCAAGAAGGAATCACAGTAGCACTACCATGATCGAGGATCCATTTTCTTGCTCTGGCACAGGCATCATTGAGACCCCCATCGGGACCTTCACCTAAAATTCTCATGCAAATGTAACTTAGGGCTGTGCAGAACATTGTGCTATGCCCTTCAACGTGAAATCCCCAGCCACCATCTTCATTCTGCGTTTAGTAAGATACAAAACAAAATCAAGAATTTTCTCATTTGATAAATTGACAAAGCCATTAATGCACCTGATGGCAATACATGTAGCGGAGAATTTCTCTCTTATGCTCAGCCGAGAATATTGTGTTAAGATCCCCTGTAATATACAAGCACATAACCTGCAAATTCCCACTCAGCATTCAAATTCTGATTGACTACTTAAAAATTGAGTAGCGCTAGTTGAAGCGGTTTACCAAAGGCTGAAGAAAGAAGAGAGAGCCGGCATTTTCTGATGGCCAATGGCCATCATCAGCCTGCAAAGCCGAGAAGAAGTGGACAGCCCTTCGCAATGCAGCGGTGGCCATTTCATGGGTGATTTCTTGGCCATTTTCCACCTTCACTGGCGGAATGCTCTGTTTGAAGTTCTTCTCCCTCAAAATCTGTGTAAATCAGAAAGATCCAGAGACGGATTTTCATCAGTGAGGATTGAGCAAGGAGCGATTATCCCTGTAGAAGAGTTCTCATAGGTAGAAGCAGATTTTGGAACAATCTTGCTTGAGACCTTTTTTTAAAAAAATAAATAAAAAGAATAGTAGCCCAAAGCCTAAAGTAGGTTTAGAAGATTTGAATTATCCATTTTATGACAGATTATGGAGGCTCCTTACTTGTTAGTCGATAGACATGATATTTTAGAGAGAGAACATATTCTTCAACCTGCAAAGGCAAGTATCGGGCTGGGCTTAGGCCCGGATGTTGAAGGGTCTAGCAGACGAAAGCCAGGCCGGGCATTTTTTAAGATAAATAAATAAATGGATTCAATCAAATAACTAAAATACTAATTTAATTTGAAGCTCAATAATTCAAAACAATATAATTTAAAATAAAAATTCTTATACATAACAAAAATAACATAGAAAATTTTTATTTACAATTTATGGACAATTAAATTAGTAGAAACGGCAAGAACTGACCCCTTTTGGATAAAATGTTTTTTTAAAAATTTTTTTTTTAAACTTTAATAAAATAAATCAATTTTGAAGTAATCTTTTACCCAACATCCTTTCTCATCATTTATTGATAAACAATTCATATGCTTTAAAACTAACCATTCATATGCTTAAAACTAATTATTCATACATTTGTAGTTCAAAAAAAAAAAAAAAACTACTCTCTTTGACATTTTTTTTTTTGTTAAAAAAAAAATTATAATTATTTCAAAAATTTAAAATGTCTGGATCAAATGTTACTTTTATGAAATTGTCCAATTAAAATTAATAATTTCCTAATGATTTTTTTTAATAGTTAAAACACGACTATAAAAGCAATAATTTATATAAATAATAAAATTTATCAATAAATTGTTAAATGCTACTTGAAAACAAAATTTAAAAATTGATCTTAAAAAAAAAAAAAAGAAAAAAAGAAAAAAAGAAAAATGAGACCATGGTAGCCCATTCTTACCCAAGCTCATGAAAACTTTGGCCACATAAATCAACGTCACCGAACCCACCTAGTACGAATGAGTTAATTTTTGATGAGGGGACAGGCCATGCCTCCTCTGCCCGCTCTTAAATTAAATGTATGTTTCTATTGTAATACTTAAAGGATAACTTGCTACTAAAGTTACTAAAGGAAAGTTCTTAATTGGGCTTTTAGTCTATTTTATCCTATAAATTTGGATCAAAATATAATTTGATTCCAAATGTTTTTTTGAAGCCATAACGATTTCTAAACGTTTTACAAATAGTCAATAGTCGAAATGATTCAAACTATCAATTTCCGATTAATCACATGATGGAGTCGGTCACGTGATCGGCATATTTTAATTTTTAAAGGGCATTTTGCTCCTTTCAATCTAACTATTTGAGCTTTTAACTTATTTGATCTTATAAATTTGAATTAAAATACAGTTCGATCTCAAATATTTTTTTTGAATCCATAATAATCTTTCAAGATTTTACGAATAACTGTAATGATTTAAATCACCAATTTTTACCCATTCACACAACAAAACCGGTCATGTGACCGGCATATGTTAATTTTTGAAGGGCATTTTTTAAGATAAATAAATAAATGGATTCAATCAAATAACTAAAACACTAATTCAATTTCAAGCTCAATAATTCAAAACAATATAATATAAAATAAAAATTCGAATACCTATAACACAATAGCTCTGGTATGGAAAATAGTACTGATACCTGCATACGCCAGAGTTTATCGCTGGCTGGCTTGACATGGTGACGATTGTTCCAGAACTCCCGGCGAGCCTGCTCGACCTCCTCCCGTTCTTCCGGTTCACCATGGTGCGGATCGAACTCCCATACCTGCCTGCCAATGTGATGGTTGGTGCTGAACAGATAAGGGTCGTCTCCACCTTCAGCAATCTTCAATCTCCACATAATTTTCTTCTGCAAGATATAAATTAAAAGTTAAAACAGAGAAAGAAGTGAACCCTCTGGGGAGCTTTCTGCAAAAGGCATAAAAACAATGCATTCGGTGCATGCATGGTACGTCTAATTAGTTACTGTTCATTCCTTACCTTCTAGCCGGGTCCCAAATTTTCTAACGATTTTGTGGAAGGATTTAACTAATTAATTTCTTGTTATTAGATTAGCTAAACATGATTAAGGTTTAATCATACACTAATAACTAAGAACATGCAAACTTATGATTTTAATAGTTAAGGATCTAGCTATATAATATTGAAGAGAATATCAGTATTAACCAATCTAATTAAAAAACAAATAAACTAACTACTGATCTAAGTTAGCCTAAACTAACTGAATCTAATGGAGAAATAAATTCAAGTAATTATCAATCAAAATATAATTAGGAATACTTGCAAGTTATATAAATATATATATATATATATATATTTATATTTATATATTTATATGAAAGGAAATGATATCGTAAACAACAAAACTTAAATTATACTAGACTTTATGTATCATTCATCACATAATTTATTCTATGTAATTAGACATATGAACTTATCATAATTGGCAATCAGTTGTCCACTACAATATTGTATATGCGGAGAAAGAACAAGTGTGTGTATTATATATATATATATTTTTTATGCTATCAAGGGACATCAAAAGCCTTCAATATCTGATGAAATTGCAAAAAAGGATGGCATCTTAACTCGCTGTAGTAAACGTCAAAGTGCGCAACGAAAGCAACAAGAACGCGATGAGAATGGACACCCGTCACGTGCTTCTATTTATAGGAAAAGTTATGGCTCTCTTGAGGGATGGAAGAGTTTGCACATTATGTAGGTGCCTACTGTAATAAATTCATTAACAGAGTTATTTGGCACGCCGCATACTTGGGTTGACTTGTCATTTGGACGGAAATTCAAACTGACATTATTTGATATGGTTCATTTTTTAATCGGCAGCTGTACATTTGTGGATAGAATTGCCAAAATAGATTCGGTAGCTGGATCAATCCGATCTTATCTTATATTTTTTAACGATTAGTTTTAAAAAATTTCATTTTAATTATAATAAGGATTTTTTAACATGATCTTTAAAAATCAATGGTTAATAAGAGCTTAGAGAGAGGGTAGGGTTGGATCTTGAGGTCAAAGATATTAAAAATATATATATATATATATATATATATATATTATTTTATTACTTTTATTATCTATTTTCTAAGGTTTGATTGTCTCATATCTGACTTCTTTTTTTATTCTTAAAGAGAATTTTAGTTTCTTTTCTTATACATGCATGCAATCTTAGGTTGTTTTTTTTTTTGGACTGTAATAAGTATTAAATATTAAAATTGAGTTTTTTATTTTTATGTTTGGTTTGTATATCATTTTCTATTCATTTTTTTTCACACTATTTTTTGCAACTTTTTTTAAAGTGATATAAAAATTGAATTGTTTTATTTTAAATATTTTTGAAATTAGAAAATATATAAAGGGCTAATCCAACCCTTGGCCCTTGTGGGTTTGGATTTTGATAATCCTTTAGAAAATGAACCCGATCCGACCCTTTAATTTTCCAACTCTTGGGGTCGAGGTCGAGTTGGACCGAATCAGTCCCAATTAACAACTATATATATGCCCATTTCGGTTTCGGATGATAGTTCCTATTCTTTACCCCTGACTTGTTAGAAAGAAACACATTCTCTTTAGGTTTGCTGAAAACAAAAATCTCTGGAAAAATCCAAATCACTTGTACTCCCTTAGTTTTTATCAATATTATTGGAAAAGGCATTATGAATATTAAAGAGTACTCTCATGAAAAGAGTGAGAGGTCCACCAAGTGTATTATTAGAAAAATGAGTAAAATATTAATTAAAATATGAACAATTTCAATGAGAAACAAATAAGCAAGAGAAAAAAACGGTAGCTCAAACCACTTATAGTCGAGGATGGAGGAAGTAATTTCTTTCTTTTGTGCATAATGTGAAGGGTGTCCAGTTTTTCCAACTTGTGACTCTCTCTTTCTCTATTGGAACCATGAGTAACTGCTTGTCTATTCAATATTTCAAGGATAAAATTGGAAAAAAAAAAAAAATCTAAGAGTTCTAGAGGCTCTCGCCTCTAGGTCACACATAAAGATTGTAAATTGAGGGTTATGTCTTAGTGGGATAGAAATTGAACTCACACCCTATATGCAGTGGTGAGGCTGACACTACATTAACTCTCACCAAAACACTATATTAATTCTCGTCAAGTTTCTACATCAACTCTCACCAAGATAATATATTAATTCTTATCAAATTTACCGCCTCTAAAGGATGGAGGTCAACAAATTAAATGTGTAGGTTGTAGTTACCGGTTAGCAAATTAAATATGGTTGGTTGTTTGGAAATTAATGATTGCGGTCGCTCAGTCAAACGTTCTGTTGGTAGGCATGGCATAAGTTATGATTTTGACCTAATGAAAATAGGTTTTTTCACATTTATTTAATTTGGATAGAAAGATTTCAATATTATCAACATTTCATAATTTATCCAATTCTAAAATTAACTTTTCACTCTATACCTATTTTGACTTTTTTCTTAAAAAAAAAAAAAAAAAAAAAACCAAAAATAACCTTTATTCACTTTTATCATGAAGTTACTATATTGCCCTCAACATTCAAAACAGTCCAATTACCACTGCCACTGTTGTAAAACCTTATTGAAGACTATGTTTATATTGCATCATTGATGAAGTTTCTTTGTTGAAAGTTGAACTTAAAAGAAACCCTTTCTCCTTGTTGAAGAAAAAAAAACAGTTAGCACTTAGGTCTGCGTTTGGGAGAAGAGTTGGTTTTTCTCTTCACAAGGTCAAACTCGCGTCGTTCAGAGTTTGAGTTTAATTTGTTATTATTTTTTGCTGTTATGGTGTTTGATGGTTGTATTTTGATTCCTAAGAGTCATTGGGTATTGGTGGTCTGATGCTTTGTATTGTTTGTTTGATATAAGGAAGGAAAGAAAGAAAGTTACTTGCGTTGAGAGTTTGAAGTAATGGTCGACTCTCGTGAGGTCTTGACGACTTTCAAACTCTTTTTTTTTTTTGGAGGTCTAGCTGACCTTTGGTAGTATTCGCCGACCTTGAAGCTTAGTGTTTTTTTTTTTTTTTTCAACCGATCTTCCAGTTGATCATTTCAACCTTTGAAGGATTATATCGACCTTCAAATGATGCAATCGACCTTCAGTTTTTTTTTTTTTTTATAAAGTTCAATAGACTATTCATAAGGTCAATTAGACCTTTGAAGGGATTATATCTACCTTTCATATGGTCATCTCGACCTTCAAGCTTTTTTTTTTTGTTCTTTTTTTTTCTTTCAAAAACTATGTAGATCCTTTTTTTTCTCTACTTTCTTTTTTTAATTAAGATATGTCTCTCTTTTTCTTTCTATTATTGCTTGTACATTTTCCTAAATATAGTTTTCTTTGGATTCTTGCAGGAATGGCTTTAAGAATTATTCTTCACGATGGTTCTCTAAGTGGAAGGGAGCGTCTGGTAGTCGTACCAGACAACAACAATTATGAAGATTTTAGAAGAACTATGGCATTATGCGTGAAGATTGATTTAAACCAATTTGATGTACAAATCTCATTTGCATCCACATTATCTGATGGAAGTACTAAATTATTAGAAATTGAAGATGCATACGAGATCATGTTTTTGATGGGGGGAAGTTGATCCTAAAAGGGTGGTCATCAACAAAATTAAAAGAATACATCAATGTCGTGGTGTTCATGTAATGGATGATTTTGTTAATGTATACGAAAGGAATCCGGATAGGACATTCCCACCTTTAAACGATAAACTTGGGCCATCTAGAAATATTCACAGTGTTGATGATGATGATTATGAAAAGAACATATCCACAGTGTTGTTGATGATGTCTCCGTGAACTTCGACGATGGGGTTGGACACATAGTTCCTGTTGAGCAGTTTATATCAGACCCTTCTATTCAATTCACAGACATGGACTGGGGTGATGAAGCAGATTTGCATTATTTCGAAGATGAAACCATTCCACTTGTGGGTGAGATAGGGAAGGATTCAATTTTTAACAGTAAGGATGAATTGACAATGGCAGTTGGTCAACATACACTTGAGAATCGATTTTCCTATCATGGTATATTCGGATAAGGCAAGATTCAAGGAGAGATGCAAGAATCAAAAGATTGCACCTTTATGATACGTGCACAGTATAGAGCTAGATGCCAGATACGAGTGATTCACAAGTTTGTCCCGACTGACACTTGCATTCAAATTGCATAGCGAAGCCAAAACAGGGATGTAAATGCATCAACAATCGGTCATTTGTATGTTGGTAAAATCCTTGGTGCGAATCACAACCCCAAAAATATGATTCAAGACATCCGAGAGAATTATGGTGTGAAGTTAGGATACACCAAAGCTTGGAGATCTTTGCAGCGTGCAAAGGATATAGCTTATGGAACTCCAAACGACTCACTTAAATAGCTTCTGTCATACTTCTACCTCTTGGAGCGTACAATGCCTGACTCAGTGACCAGCATAGCATTGCTGGAAGAGCATTTTGTAAGGTCATTTTGTGCACTTGGTCCTTCGATCGAAGGTTTCAAGTACATAATACTCGTCATTATAATAGATGCACACCTGAGCAAAATTTACGCAGATGTCTGTGCGGATGGAAAAGGACAAACTTTTCCCTTGGCATTTGGATTCAGTGAAGAGGATGGCAATGATTCATGGGGGTAGTTCTTAAGAAGACTAAGAACTACATACGGATCGTCCCCATGATTTGGTAATTGTATTCGATTGACACAAAGACATACTACACGCAGTGAGAAAATTGTATCCTGGGGTTCCACATGCCTTTTGTTTTCAACATTTGAAGGAAAACTTAAAGACAAAGTGTAGAGATCCTCGTGTTGCAATGATTTTCAAAAGTGCTGCATATGCCTATAATAAGCAGGTATGCGACCACCACTTTGGGCAGATTCAACATATACACCCTAGGATTCATAGGTGGTTGGAAGTCGAGGTTGGGTGATCGGGTTGGTCACGTGCTTACTGTTTGAAGAATCGATACAACCAAATGACGAGCAATCTTGTGGAGTTCTTCAATGAAGTGATCAAGAAAGCTCAAAAATTGCCGATTATATTCATTCACGAGTTTTATAGGGGTATGTGTCAGAGTTGGTTCAATAAACGCTGTTTAACGGATTGAGGAGGAAGCTGTGAAGGTTGACCAACAAAGGTAGCATACTACACCCAGTCGAATTAGGGAAGAATATGTCATCGGTAATCCCCCCACGAGAAGCAAATGCTGTTGTGGACATGATTCGGAGGACTTGTGGATACCAGAGATGGGAACTAGAAGGAATTCCCTGTAAACATGCCATTGCTGTTGCCAGGTATTGAAAAAACCTTTGTATATTCTAAATAAACATTCAGAAGACTTAATCGACCTTGCCGAAGGTCGAAAAGACCTTTGTGTAGGAAGAACTGGTCACGAAGGTCATTTTGACCTCCTAAGTTTCTATTTCCTCTCTATTGTTTTGAAAATAGATTTAAAATCATAATCCCAATTTGTTTTTCTTGATCTTTAATTCTTTATAGGGAAATTTTGGCTCACAACTATTCTTTGTGTTGTGGAGATTCATTTGACATGGAAATATTGAGGAAGGCATATGCAACTTCGATATAACCTGTTCCATTGTCCTCGACTTTGAATAGAATTGCAGGTTTGGAAGATGTGGTTGTCAATGCATCGTTTGCAAGAAGGGAGTTAGGAAGACCACGAGAAGGTCGGTTCCTCTCTCGGAATGAACAATTTCGATGGAAGAAAGCTTGCACAATATGCAAAAGAAAAGGACATAATCGTCAAACTTATCCAAACACAGCCACAGAAGCCCAACCACCCGAAGTAGAGGTTCCATTATCGAGTGATCATGCTAAAGAAGGCACCTATCTGATAGGAGGTCTACCTGAAAACTCAGGTTTCTAGAGAAACATTGGAGGAGACAGTTGAAGGGGGAGTGTTTGTTAATGTTAATATAAGTGTCGCCTATGAGAGTGTGGATGTTTTTGAAGGCGATATTGGTGTTGAAACGATTCATGACTTGTAATCGAGTTTCATATTTTTACTAGTTTGTAATATTTTCATTTATCATACCACAAGTTTTTTTATTTTTTCTCAGCCATATTTCTTCTTCTTCTGTAGTAATGAAATTGGGGGGGGGGGGGAAATTATGATAAATAACTGGGGATGTGAGAATTGGGTTTAGAAATGGGAAACTGGCTTTTCTAGTTTGAAATTGTGAAAGGTCGGGATTGTATTCCGAAGGTCAGTATTAACTTCCGAAGGTCGAAGCAAGACCTTTCAAAGGTGAAATTGGTCAAGTCCCTGCTTCAACCTTCGATGGAAAATACCGACCTTCAAATCATTAGATCAATCTTTGGCATGCAATCCCAACCTTCCACCATTTCAAACAGCCAAAAAGTTTTTTTCCATTTCCAAACTCATATCTCACCTCCCCAGTTGTTTAGGTAGCTATTTAGCATCTGAGGCATGTCAGTATCACTGTCAAACCAGATTCACTGTCACTGTCACTATCATATTTTCATGACTTGTAATTATCTTCATATTCTTTTTATATAATTATGACTTGTAATTATTTTCATATTCATTAATCATCACTTGTAGTTTTTTTCGTATTATTTTTAATTACACAGTATAAATAAAATAAGTAATATTTCATTTACATAATTTACAACCTATCCCAAATATATACATAATATAAAACTAAAAAATCACTGGGATAAAAAACTATATTTTGCTGCTATAATCAAGAGTGATCAGTGCCATCTCATCCCTGATGTGCTGGGATGCATCTGGAATATCCTCCAGTGATGGCATTGTCCTCCCAACATACCCTCTCAACAGCTACGTCATGTAATGTGCAAAGTAGGCCCCACACGAGTTGAATCAGACAAACTTGGGAGGGCTTTAGTGCCCAAAAACTTAGATCTGAACTGGTAGGTAGAGTAGCAGCAATTCTCATCTCGAAATAATAGCCGGCCTGTACCAGAAGAGAAGGCAGCATCCTACAAACCGGATCCATCAGCTCTATCCTTCGTGCCTTCACGACTTTATCCTGTGCTGGCCTCGGATCATATAGAGTGTCCTTCGCCTTTTTCGACGAAATCCGTAGAAATACCTAGTGACCCTTGTGGCAACATGGCATCAAGACCTACAAATACATTGGGAAATATTAAATTATTTTAAAATGAAATGTAACTTGAAAAAAAAAAGTAAATATGTTTATTACCTCATCGACCCTCCACCAGGTGGCCTCATCGCCATCTCCGACTCCCTTCACTCAGTCGATGGAACCTTCATCAAACTTGTGGGTTTTAGTCTTCCCTCCGACAAATGCAGAAACGAAAATGGAATGAAGCATACTTTGCAAATTGAGAAATTTTTAAACGATATTATATAAACAAAATACTTTATACATTTGATAAAAATTAAATAAAATACTTACGTAGAGATAAGGCGAGATAATGGTGAACCTCCCCATTAGCGTAGGCAGCCAGATGCACTGTAGCTGTCCGTCTAAACCCTCTGATAAACTAATTGACATGAGGGTCCTCCAATTCCCGAGTGTAATCTCGAACGACCCTCAAAAAGTTTCCATCAAAGGACTGGAGTCCCCCCGTCAAGCGACTGCCACAAAAAAAAAACCACAATTGTTTGAAAATATAAATAATTACTCCCACATACTAAAAACGGCACAGAAACATAATTATGAAAAGAAATCTAAATTGTATTAACAAAATGCATGTAAATACCTCTCTAATTCCTTTGAAGAGAAGAAACTATCCAAGCGGCTCCTGCTACAGGGACTGTCCACTCCAAGAAACACAGAGCCCTCCCCTAGCACCTCTGCCGAAAATGCCTCTCTCCTTTTATTTGTTTAGGGCTTTTTCTTTGGACCCCTAGACTCTATATGATGAGAGGGGTTCGTAAACGGAGACATGAGGCTTGCAGTTCTGATTTTGGTCCCAACAACACGTCTTCCCTCCTGAAATAAATTAAAATCCTATTATTAGAACGTAAAGAATTTAAATTAAAAAAAACTTGAACAAGACATTTAAATTTGAAATTAAAAAATAAAACTAATTAACTTAGCTAATTAGGTCATGTTTCACTTGAATGACAACATCGGATACAACACTCCTAGATGGAACGGGTGTACCCTCTCTCACAATGGTATCCCCCTCCACCTGCTATTTAAAATAAACTAACTAACAATGAAAATCGGAATACATATGAAATATTAAAAAACACGGAAATGTTTAAACTAATCTGGTTGGTCATCCGGACCTCGACTGGAGCAGGAGTATCCGCCACCTCCCTCTCAAGGACATCTTCCTCCGGCTGTTATTTAAAATAAATTAACTAATTACATAAATCAGTTTACGTATTAAATAATCAAAAATAGATAAATGTTTAAACTAACTTGGTCGGTAATCCAGGCCTCGACTGGAGCTGGTGGATCTGTCACCTCTCTCTCATGGACATCGTCCTTCGGCTGTTAGGCACAAACAATAGTTCTATCTTAGTAATAGATAATATTTACCTAAATTTTCGTAATTAGTGATGTTATTTCTTTAAAAATTCCCAAATATACCCAAATTGAAATGGGTGTTCTAATTTTATCCAAAAATTTGTCATTCGTGGAGTATGTTTCCTTTGTGCAAGTGCACAAATGGATCCGACATTGCTCTGAGTTCCTTTGCTACATCATCATTATTTTGATACTTCATGCTTCTCAAGCAAAGCCCATCTTCCTTTTGCATGGGAGTTTTTCCTTTTAGCACTAGATAGGATTATTTGACAAGATGCCTTTTGTCTCAACTTTTGTCAAAGCCTTCCACAATAGACTGTTCTGGATATTAAAGTTCCATCTCTTTAGATCGTCAGTTGAAGCACGGAGCATGGTGACAAGGGTCATAATTACAAGACGACAGGTTGTATGCCACTTTCATTCATGCCATGAGGAAAACAACCACCAGGAGATTATTTCTCAGCACAGGGAAAAGTTCCCTGGCTATTGTTACCCTCAGGACATTCATGAAAGTGTCATCCAACCTGCCGTCCTATAATTATAGCCCCTGTCACCATGCTTCATGCTTTGGTTGATGAGCGAAAGAGATAGAACTTCAATATCCAAAACAGCCTATTGTGGAAGGCTTTGACAAAAGTTAAGACAGAAGGCATCTGTCGAATAATCCTATTTAGTGCTGAAAGGAAAAACACACGTGCATAAGGAAGATTGGCTTCGCTTGACAAGCATGAAGTATCAGAATACTGATGATGCAGTAGAGGAATTCAGAGTAGTGTCGGATCCATTTGTGCATGTGCACAAAAGAAACATACTCCACGAATGACAAATTTTTGGGTAAAATTAGAATATCCATTTCAATTTTGGGTATGTTTGGGAATTTTTAAATAAATAACATCACTAATTCCGAAAATTACATAAATATTATCTATTACTCAGATAGAATTATTACAACTCTGAACTAACCTAATGGATAAAGTTGGCCACAAACGAAGGTAGCAGATCTATATCAAGCTAATTAATTGCTCCTAGTAGTTTCAAGGAAAATAAATACGATTAGAATATAATCAATAGCTAACTAATTCAAATTGTACAGCATATACTAACCTGATGTGAATGAGGGATCTCTGACCACCCTGTTGCCCCCAGCTCCATCAATGCTCCAGCTCATCCAGTCGTTGAAGGATAGCGATGTGCCAAACCAGGGCCAGTTGCTTTTGCTGCTCTAATTGAGCACTCACCGATTGATGCTGCTCCACAAAGCGGGCATCAACATGCTCGGCAATTCGGACATGGGCCCGCTCCTCAAACTCTATTAATAGAGTCCTGAGATGGGCCATCATGTCGTCGCCGATAGGAGTAGGATGACGAGGCCTCCCAACGCTCTCGGGAGCGTGCTATAATTTTAAACATAAATTATAATAAATATACATATTGAATTCAATGCTTAATTTTAACAAACATGAAGAGATACATACCTAGTGGTCGTCCTCATTCGCCCCATAACCCTCCGATCTCACAGGGGATGGACATTGCTCCTCGACATGCCCTAGGATCTCGGCTTCCCTAGCTCTTGGGGCAGGTGACTAAAAACAAAATAAATATAAAACATTAGACACAATAAATCATCTCTATTTAATTTAAAATTTACTAATTCAACTATCATTAGACCAACCTCTATAATCGCAAAGGGGGGGTGGCTGATGTCAGACGACCTCCAAGAATGAGTTGGGCTTTGAAGCCCCCTAACAAACAGGTGGAATATATGAGAGGTCGTCAAAATCAGTCCAATAAGGCATCTGCCGCTCCTACTCATCTGGCTCGATGTATGGTGATGAAGCAGATGCCTGTGAATATCGTCATTTAGTTTAATGAACATCTGATTTTAAATTTTTTTTTTTTTTTAAAAAAAAACACGAGTGGAAAGGTTGATTGCTTACCTATCTAATATATGATGCCACCGTACTTTGGAACTGGAGTAAATTAGCCTCTAGAGAAGAATGCACCTCAAGTGCTGTGTAGCACCAGGTCTAGAAGCTTCGAGAGGAGCATTAGAGCACAAATACAGCCGTAGGGATGGGAAGTGGGCTTACATCCACAAGTGAATTGAAAGAAAAAACATCAATAAGGGCCAAAAGGTGAATATAAATTATAATAATTCACAAAGAAAATGGTAGATTTGAAATCATACCAGTATCACCCAGACATTGTCCTATATATGCCTCTTCGTGGCCCGAGACCTGTCATCAACAGCATGCTGGAGGAATGTTGTGTCATGCTCCATCCCATGGTACCCCAAGGAAATACCTCAGCCGCTAGCAAATCCTCAAGCATGGATCACACATAATTCGAAATGATTGCTGAAGATTTGCGTGTCAACATCCAGTATCCAACAATGATGACATAAGCAAGCCCGAGGACATCATCCTGTTCCAGCGATCCAACATCCATCGAGCTAAACATGGCAAGGGCCTATGTTGGGGTCAGCGGAACTAGCCCCAATAACCTATCACGTGCAGAGTCGCTCGACAACGATTGCCCTATAATCCTTTCAAGCACCGGGCCAAATCGTAATCCGGTGATCAGGGCATACTTCTGAGGCTCTAATCAATGTAGTCTACCTTCAATATGGAATCACATCTCATCGGTGCAAGCATCGAGGAAGTGAATCTCTGGTCTAAGCACATAAGATGCAGCACAGGCGTAAAAATGTCCGGGATATCGGGATAGCTCCAGCAAGTGTACGAATGGACCCCTCATGAATCGTTCCTCAAGGATGGATCACACATAATTCGAAATGACTACTAAAGATTTGCGTGTCAACATCCAGTATCCAACAATGATGACATAAGCAAGCCCGAGGACATTATCCTGTTTCAGCGATCCAACATCCATCGAGCTAAACATGGCAAGGGCCTATGTCGGGGTCAGTGGAACTGGCCACAATAACCTATCACGTGCAGAGTCACTCGACAACGGTTGCCCTATAATCCTTTCAGGCACTGGGCCAAATCGAAGTCTGGTGATCAGGGCATACTTCTGAGGTTCTTATCAATGTAGTCTACCTTCGATATGGAACTACATCTCATTGACGCAAGCATCAAGGAAGTGAATCTCCCGTCTAAGCACATAAGATGCAGCATGAGTGTAAAAACGTCCGGGATATCGGGGTAGCTCCAACATGTGTTCGAATGGACCTCTCCTGAATCGCTCCTCTATCTCATGGAGCCTGACTAAGTCAACTATCTCTGCTATCCATGAATACTTGCAATGACAACTCATAGTCTTACCAGGAGGAATAACACGACCATGCCGTTTAGACCATCTCCCACTACCAGAATCCATACCTTTGCAAATATATAAAAAAAAAATAATAATTCGTTAGATTAACAAGCATATTAAGCTAAGCTTTACTTATTTCGTAGGTACAATAAATAAAATAAGCTCCGTAAAATTTGTTATCGCATGCAAGCACTATTTAAATCTTGAAACATATTATTTTACAGAAAAACCTATATTAATATATAATTAAGATGAATTTTGTAAAACTTTACCCCAAGTATTTTAATATTAAAATAGTTATAACTTAATATTATTATTTTTAGTACATAGATATTCTGGTGAGTCATTATACTAATATTATTTTAAAGTACAATACATTTTGGTTTATAAAAAATGGAAAATAAACTGTACAACCATCATTATAAAATATTAAGTATTAAAGTACTTTGTATAATCAAATTATATTATACTCTCATAGTACATAGTATAATTATCTCATTGTAGAGTATAGTGATAAATCCAACTTTTTTATAATTTTAAATTTAATAATAAAAATAAAAATAGAAGTAATTTTTATTTAATTTAAATTATTATAATAAATATAATAAAATAATATTATCTAAAATATAATAATAATAATATTTATCACTGAAGGTTGGGAGGATTTACTGAAGGTCGATTTTATCATTCCAAGGTTGGGTTTATCAGCCGAAGGTCGAAGAAAGACTAAGCCAACTTCAAAATATAATAATAAAAAAATTATCACCGAAGGTTGAGATAATCCCACCGAAAGTCAGTATTATCTACTAAAGGTTGAAGAAAGACTTGGCCAACTTTGAACTTTGACAAGTCTTTTTTCGACCTTTGACTGAAAAACCAGACCTTCAGCCCATAATACTGACCTTCAGTAGATCCTCCTGACCTTCGGTGGAATCATCTCAACCTTCCACCAATTCAATCCAGAAATTCTGATTCTCCAAACCCATTCTAAAGTCTCAACATTTCCTCAATCACAAAAAAATCAATCAAAAAACAAGCAAACAGTTCGAGTTCAACGGGAAAAAAAAACCAGTTCAATGCACACCACAACAATCTCATAAATTTCCAATTAACACTATCACTTCAAAAGCAAAGAAATTAAACGATCATTGAAGGGAAAAAACAAAGATATTAAATGTGGCAAAAAAAAAGAAGAAGAAACTTACCTGTAGTCTATCGGACAGCGTAGATGATGGTGGAGTTGAAGAAGATAACACTCAAACTTGTTCTTCGGCTCCGACAACGGTGGAGTTGAAGAAGATAACGATGGAGTTGAAATGGTGAGTTTTGGTTTGTTTAAGGGACGGCCGCAACTCAGCATAGAAGAAAGGAACTTGACCGTTCGACTTCCATCGTGAATTTTTCAAGAGCATGGGTGTCTTTTCCATTGGTCAAGCAATTTGGATACCCAGTGAAAATTTATTTATCCAATTAGGTATTATTGAAAACATTTGAGAATTTGGGTATAATTGAAATATCCGATTCAATTTTGAGTATTTTTGAAAATTTCCACATTGAAAATGTATAACGTACAACAATCGTATTAATCACTATTTCCTCCATAGAGAAAGAGAATATTTTATGTAAAGAGAGGATAATATTAAAAAACATGAGTGAAATATATCTATTAAACTACAGATTATGATCTATAATAAAAGACAAAAAAAAAAAAATCAAATGACTTACAATCAGGAAAGGAAGGAATATTATTATTTTTATTAAAATACTCCTTAAATTAAAAAAAATAACGTAAAAAAACTTATTAATTGAGAATGGAGGTAGTATTCCAAATAATAATGTTTACGATATAAAAAAAAAAGGGAAATATTTAAAACTTTTTAATAAAAGGCTTCTTGAAAATAGAAGACTTTTTTTTAAAAATTTTCTCAAATCTTTCTAAAATGTTACCTATTTTGAAATGAAAGGAGAAGTGGTGTCGCAGCAAATTATGTCACGAGAAGAATTAAAGATATTTGTGTTTCAATTCAATCAAATGATTTGCATTTTGTATCACATTTGATACACTAAAACTGTGATCTGTGAAAAAAATATATAAGGAAAAAAGAAAAAAGAATTTATCATTAAGAAAAAAGAAGAAAAAAAAAATTCCAATACCAGCATGAACAGTTTGATACACCCTTTGAAGGGGAAAATTTAAATGAATTTATTAGCACATGAAATAATACTTAATACATTACAGTTGATTTGAGCATAATTTCATATTGGGTTTACACAAGAGATTGCTGCCATAAGGTTTAGGCTTCTTTTCCCTTGACATCCCAATTGAAGAATAACTCTATAATGCCCATTTTACATACCCGGACGAAATTATAATTCAAAATACCATAATCAAATATACTTTGAATGGATATACAAAGGAGATTTTTGAGTTAAAAAAAAAAACCAGTATTCTTAATTACACACTTCAGAAGATGGCAATGGAGCGCGCTTTCTATATTCTGCCAAGGCCCACAAAGGATATATATTCCTGTATGCTGCATAATGCAACATGCAGTTCTTCATGAAAACTCCAGTGATTTCCTGTCACAAATACATTATATAGTGATTTATCATTATGATCCTTTGCTATTGTTGACCAACTTAATACAGTTCATTTTCTTGTGATCAGCTCCAAGGAATAAAGTATGCGTTTTGTAAATTGTATGTACTGAAGTTACCTGTTGGGGAAAATCTCCACTTTCCAACTGAGAATTAATCAATAATTTTGCGGCACGGTGGAGAGGCCTGGCATCTCTTTCAGCCTGTAAAAACAGAGCAGCGGTTGTTGTTAAGTGTATACTATCGGCTTAAGTTTTCAGAATACGTGAAAGTTTAACATGGTATGTGGTCCAGAGTTAAACACCGGTCTCTGCCCATATTGCACTGGAAACACAGATACTACAATAAGAAACTCACTTGGCCTGAATGAATTAAACCCATCATAGCCCATGCTGTGTGAACCAAGTTTGAGCGCTCTCCTTCAAGTGGGACATATCTCTGTTTTACCAACCACAAAGTCAGTTCTTCAGAATGGGAGCCATGATTTCTGTTTAGTAGAAACCAAGTACATGAGAAATATTACCTTCTCCGGACACGAGAGATAGCTTTCTCCCCAGCCACCATCTTGCCTTTGTGATGTTAGCAGAAAATCAACTGCCCTACGAACAGCTAAGCAATTGTTGTAAGTCTTGCCTGTTGCTGCCAGGCCACCAAGAGCAAACCAGGTACCATACGTAAAGCAGACACCCCAATTTCCATACCTGTAATGCTTCTTTTGTCAAACTCTTGTGAACTCATTTTAACAGTTTTAGTAGCCTCAAAGAAATTCATACCATGAGCCATCGGGCATTTGAACATCTTCAAGATATTTAGAAGCATTTGTGATAAAAGTTTCTATCTCTTTCTTTCTGTGTCCAGGATATAACTTCTTGAACAGAATAAGAGCATGGATTGCCGAAGCCGTGCACTCAACATACCTGGATTGGTAAATAGTTGACCCTAAATTAGTTCAATAAATTACAACATATTTCCAGTACTGTATGAGAAAATGAAGATCAAACGTACTCATGCTCAACAACAATGTCTGCAAAGAATTCTGTGGGATTGAGCAGCTGTATAACGGTAAAAGAAGGCAAAGAAAACAAATTAGACCCTGAAAAGGAAATCTGAAACACCATTTTCTTTTCTTCCTCTATGAACCTACCTCGAGCCATTTCTGGGCCCCTGCAGGCTCCCATGCTGACAAACCACCATTTTTGCTCTGAATTTCGTCATTCCAAGAGAATTTATGTTAATAGTTATTAACTCAAATTCTACTAAAATTATTTACCAAATCAATTTTTTACTTGAGAAACGCTTTGAAACTTATTGCAGTTACGAAAAGATTCTTTCCTACTTTCATATTCATGCAAGAAGAAATATATGGTTTCACAATATCAATGGGATACTGACAGTTACCTGCAAGGAAAGTAAGACATTAACCGCATCATAAAGACGTTCTGGCTCCAATTGTTCACCAACAATTTCCAGAGGCATTGTAGAAAAAATAAGACAACACTGAACCAAAAGGATTGTGATCAAATTGTTAGCATTTCTTGCAAAGATATTCACTATTGTAACAATATAATTACTATTAGACGTTCTTTTAGATTAGTTCACTGTTTACTAGGTTATGTTACATACCTTTAGTCCTTCTGCTGTGCAGTCAGAGACTTGCCAACCATGATCTTGATCAGAGAAAGTCCACGATCCTTTAGAAATATGGCGGTACATGCTCTTAAAGTCGCCAGATGGGTTGTCTTTCACCTGTGACAAATTTAAGGCCACAGCAAATTGTCAAAACAATAATGAACATCCAAGAGACGATCAAATCAAAATGAAAAAAACACAAAAGATTATTGATGTTTGAACCTGGGACTTCTTTATGAAATCATGTCCTTTCCTCAGTGTCTCTCCAATTTCATCAGTTAGATCACTGGCAAGAAGTGCTTGAATGGCAAAACCTGTATCCCACTCTTGACTACCAAAACTCTGCAATTGGCTCACAGCAAGTAAGTGTTAGAAAAACTATTCAAGTACTTATGAACAAAAAGTGGTCTGTATAAGCTCAAAGAAATTTATGTAACAGGGAAAATTGTGTTTTGAAGACATAAGGTACCCCAAGGAATTGTTCAATTTTACTTCATTATGATATAAGACAAATATTCATGTACTCGAGAATACTGAAACAGCTAACCTGCATCTTCATACCATCTTCAGCAACCCATATATAGTCAGGAATCCTTGCAAGATGTTTTTTGAAATAATCACTATTTGGATCCTCAACCCAGCAAGCAAGCATACAGAGGACCTGCACAATTAATGTGAGGAATCAGCATTTTGTAGAGATTTAGTTATACAACAGAGGAATCCTAAAACTTCCACATATTACTACATACCTTCTCAACACATCCAATAGTTATATATCGACTATTCTCATCTTCGTAATGTATATGATTCATGGTAGTTTGTAAAGCTTTTTCTCTCAGCTTATTTAATGGCCAACGATTCAAAAATGGCTCAGTTAAAACATAGAGACTATCCCAGAGCAAGTCTTGTATCAGGGGATGGGGGTAATAGAGGTCCTCCTGCATTTGCAAAGTCACAAAGTCTTTTAAATAACATGGTATTGAACTTGGAAGTACACACAAACAGAGTGTTTATAAACAAAAAATAGTAGCTGCTCCAGAGATGATACCTTAGCACACACGTGTCGATATTTTGACCATCTAATTTGGTCATATGGTTCAGAATATAGCTCTTCTCTGAGTTGCAGAACTAGGGGCGTGATTGGTGCAACAAACTTTTTGCCATATAAATATGACATAGGCATGTAAACCATTCGGCAATAGCACCACATTTTTGCTGCATCCAAGAAAAAAACATACTTGACAATGAATATGTATTGATCCAAGTAATAGTATCAGGCAGCTGCAGGAAGAATAAGATTGTTCGATTAACTAAAAATTCAAGAAGGCTCATTTTGGTGAAGATAGTGATTGTTGCAACAAGGCCAAGCTGAAGAAGCTAATTAATAGCCTGAGTTGGAACTTTATGCTGAACTGGATCTTTCTTGTACTTCTTCAGGAGTTTAGTTATTTAATTACTTGTAAAGAAAGATTAGATTAGGATATTTCTAGAATCACAAATACTTATATATACATATAGAATCACAAAATTGTATCGGTTTTAGATGAATTTTCCAGAAATTCTTCACCTCTCTCTGATCGGAGTGATTCTTCCATCAACTTCAGTCCTGCAGTTGGCTTTGATTTTAACACATTTCACTCTTCATCATTTAAAAGATTCCAGAATTGTTGCACCCTCAATTTTAACTTGGATCCAAATAATAATTATTCCAACATATGAGCAAACCTTTTGGCTTAGATTACTAGATCATCATGTTATACATAATAGAATTACTGTTTTGTTTACCATTTCAGATTCTTACAATGTGAAGCCCAAAAGTAACAAAGAAACAGTTCTAACCTGGATGCATAGGAAGAAAAGAGGGAAGAATCCAAAATTCAGGGGGCATTGGGTTTGTTCCACACCATTCATAAACTCCAAGAATCTGAAAGAAATAAAGAACAACTGTTAAATTTAAGATGATGTTGAATACTCTATGAAATCTTCAAATCATTTTATAGATATTATATGTTTCATACCGAGAGCCAGGTTTTTCCCCATGAAGGGATTGCGGTGACACTACCATGGTCAAGGATCCATTTTCTCGCTCTTGCACAGGCATTATTGACACCTCCCTCGGGACCTTCCCCTAAAATTCTCATGCAAATATAACTAAGAACCGTGCAGAACATCGTGCTGTGCCCTTCAATGTGAAATCCCCAGCCACCATCTTCATTCTGCATTAAGAATTAGGCAAGAAAAACCATCAAAAATTTGCTCGTACCGTCCAAGTGATTGATTAATTGTCAAAACCGTGTATTCACCTGATGGCAATATATATATCGAAGAATTTCTCTCCTATGCTCTGCAGGGAACACCGTGTTAAGATGCCCTGTAATATACACACACATAACCTGCAAATTTTCCAGTCGGTACTCAAATTCTAGACATTTTCGTTCAAAAAATGAACAGCAGAAACAAACAGCCTACAGGAAATCGTTCAAGGAAGAGGGCCTACCAAAGGGGGAAGAAAGAAGAGAGGGCCAGCATTTTCTGCTGGCCAATGGCCATCACTAGCCTGCAAAGCCGAGAAAAAGTGGACAGCTCTTCGTAATGCCGCAGTGGCCATTTCATGGGTGATTTCTTGGTCATCTTCCACCTTCACTGGCGGGATTCTCTGTTCGAAGTTCTTCTCTCTCAGAAACTGTATAAATGGGAGAATAAAAAAAATGGTTAATAGAACTGTATTTAACTAAACTAATAATTCTAAAAAATTAATTAATTTAATTTTAAAAAATCATTTATACCAAACATTTTTATTAATTCCGAATTTAATTTCAAACAGTTTTATATATAAACTTCCACATTATCTTCAGCAAATATAAATTTTATGAAGATGAAGATTTTTTCTTACTCCAGCTTTGATGTTAGATTGAATTTTTCTATTTCTATTTTTATTTAAAGTATAAATATTTTATTTTTTAAATTAACTAAAATTTTACAAAACTTTTATATGTTAAAATAAATATTCAATTCCAATAGAAAGAAAAGTCATCCTACATTATTTCTATACAACCAACGACTATATTGAGCAACGTTTTACCCTCACGTAATAGAAACTATGCAGACACAGCAAAAGAAGTTCAATTATGTCCAATTTTGGACGGAAAAAAATAACCTGCAGACGCCAAAGTAGGTCGCCACTGGGCTTAACATCATAACGATGGTTCCAGAATTCTCTTCTAGCCTGCTCAACCTCCGCTCTTTCTTCCGGCGTACCGTAATCGGAATCGAATTCCCATATCTGACGGCCGACGTAGTTATTAGTAGTGTACAAATAAGGGTCATTTCCACCCTCGGCAATCTTCAACCTCCACATTTTTCCTCGATCAACTGGAAAGAAAGAAAAAAAAAATGAAACCCTTCTGGCTGCTTAATGCAAAACTACAAATTTTTGTTATAAGAAAAACATACCGATGGTTTCCACAAAGAGTCTTAAATATGCAGAGTGAATCAAGAATATGGCCTGTACGTTAGATATAGAAGCATAGAGAGAAGGAGAGAAGTGGAATATTACCTAATTGGGATGAAGAAATAGCTGCAGAAAGAGCTGGTTTTTGGTTATATATACGTGTGTATATGGATATGAAAACAAACGTTGAAGTATGCAGAACTTGGCAATGGAGTTGGGTAGGTTTGCACAAAAAAAGGTCTCAAATTTATAGCGTCTGGTGGAGCAAAAACGGTACACAACATGGGATCATCCTTTTTTTTCCTTGTAATTATAAAGTATAGTTTAATTCCTAGAATTTTTTTGGCCAAACTCTAAAGAAGTCAGAAGGGTGAAATATTAGAGCCAAACTTGGACAATACTAAGCATCTCAAAGTATTAGATGTTGTGTTCAAGTTATTATAGCAGTCAAGAAGAACCCAAATTTTGAACTATTAATGCGTCCAAATTTTTTTTTTTTTTTTATCCCCTAGAAGGTTTTGCATTTCATGTAATTACATGTTACTCCTATTCATCTGAAATCGAATGATCCACATGGAGGGAGTATAAATACTTTTGAATTTTTACTATACTCTTATGTTTCATGTTCTTATCTATTGTAACGTCTATTTATACACCCTCCTTCACTATTTATAAAGTCATTAGATTATTAAATATTTTATTATCTTATTTCTAACTCCCGCTCTTTTTCCTAACCATTGAGGTTAGTTTGAGTAGAAGAAACATTTTAAAAAGAAAAAATATTACATTAATTTTAACAAAAAATAACAAATAAAATAATGACAGAAGGAATACTAGTTTTGATAAGCTCTCGTAAATATCTCCCCTCCTATAACTGACAAAGATGGAAAATGAGTAGTGTTTAATATTTTATAATTTTTTAATCCATGTAGAGGATTTGAGGAAGAAAAATCTCAAATAAAGATAATCTTTAATGAGAAAATATATTAACCTTGAAAAGCGATAAGTTTAGAAACAGGATAGAAGATGACTAAACGAGTCATTTCAGTACTCCACTGAAAGCCGTTTTTCATTCTTAATTTTTTTGACGATGACCGAATATCTTTTTTACCTGCGAAGACAAAGGTAATGGGCTTTTTCTTCCTTTGTGCAGGGACTGAAAAGTCTTTCACTTTTCCGATAGGGGTCTCAGTACTTACAATTAGATTAGATTGAAGAATTTGAAGGGATTTGGGGAGGGGAAAAAACAAAAAAAAAACAAAAAAGAAGATTTGGAGATATGAAAATCAGATTTGTTATGTTTGAGAGTTTTGAGTAGAAGGGGATGGTGAGCCTTTATAGGAGACAAGTGGAATCACTCCAAAAGTGGAGGGAAATTGAAAGAAGAAGAGGGGTTTCAATAAATTAGAAAATAATTTAAATAGCATTAAATTATCCAAAAGGTTATTTTAATGAAATGAACTTTAAAAATGGATTTCTCTTCTTTAAAACTTACAAAATTTAAAAACAAGTTTAACAGAAATACTTCAAATTCCTAAAAAAAAAAAAAAAAAAATCATCTAATATAGCTTTGAGTCTCTTTTTCCTGTCACTGGTTGAAATTGTAAATCCAAAAATCCTTGATTGAAAATGGTAGATGAAAGAATGCAAATTTAAAAGCAATTAATTTCCAAATATATCCAAATTGATTCACCCAATTTCAATTTTATCCACTTTCTATAAACATTTCATTTCTA
>JAOXNR010000028.1:13626522-13648113 GCA_028571225.1 Parsonsia alboflavescens
TGTGAAACCTGTGGTTAATCAGGAAGAATTCAAATTTTTCAATGCCTCTTTTCATAGCAAGAATTTCTTTGAAGGTATTGTGATAGTGCAGCTCAGAGGGTTTATATTCTCCACTGTGATATCCGTAAATGTGGCAGTGACTATCAGGGTCTTTTTCAAGTAGCACGGCACCCCAGTAAAGATCAGAAGCATCAATTTGTAGAATCCGTTTACCATTCAAAGGAATGAGTAACGAAGATACTTGTAGAGCAAGATATTTGATCCGTTGAACTGCATGAGTAAAGGAGTCAGTCCTCGGAGGTGGATTCTTGCGGAGTCTCTTACTGAGAAGAGATCTGTGATGTGCAATTTTTGGGAAAAAGTCACAGATGTAATTCAGAATACCCAAAAACTATTGTAACTGTTTTTTCTCAAGGATTGTGTCAGGAAAAAACTCAAGAGTTGTTGCAAGATAGGGTTGTGGATGGAAAGCACCATTTGAAATATACATACCAAGAAAATCAATATCAGATAATCCCAAAGCCATTTTCTTTTGAGAAAGCATGATTCCAAATTGTTGGACTAATTCTTGAAAATCTTTAAGCAACTCGAAATGTTCTTCTGGAGTTTCAAAAAATAACAAGATATCATCAATATAAATCAAACAGTGAGGGAAGAGGGGTTCAAAGATTTTGCAAATTGCTTTTTGGAGAAGGGAATGAGCAATTTTCAATCCAAAGGGCATGACAGTCCACTGATAGTGGAAGTTTGGAATGCAAAAGGCAGTTTTATGCCTGTCATCCGGATAAATGCCAATTTGCGAAAAACCTGATTTCAAATCAAATTTGGAAAATATTTTTGATGAATGCAGGTATTGGAAAAGAATAGGACGTTTTGGAAGAGGAAATTTATTGTCAAGTAAGCATCTATTAAGGTCCTGGTAATTGATTTACTAGTCTTAACTTTCCACGAAGTTGTTCTATTCTTTTGTTGACATAGAACGCCTATGAAGCCCACGCAGAGTTTGTCTATTCAATGACAGATTCTGACAACAAAGAAGAAAACTCATCAGTAGCTAACTGGTAATGTTCATACATCTGTTCTCTGAATACGGGAGTTTTACAAAAAATGTAGGATTTTTCCAAAGGGGATGATCACATTTTTGTAAAAACTACGTGTGATTTTCAGCACAGGATTTAGACGAGAAATCAGTATGGAGATCAGTGAGAACATTGGTGAGACTGAAAAAGTTTTTTCCCACTGCACTCCATTGAAAGACTTGACCACGGTAAAGAAAACCATATGGAGTGAACTCAAGATTAGGAATTTTATGAATCAAATCGAAACCAACAACAAGGTCTTTTCCTAGTAAGGTAGAGCCATAGAATCTATGGGGAGTGTTATAGCTGATGGTAAGGGTCAGGATACTTCCACTTAAGCCCTACGGATCCACCACGCTTCCACATAGGCTGCCCCCATTTCATCGTTTCGCATTTTGCGTGCATGAGGATGACCGCAGAGACTTAAGCTTGGCTCTGATACCAGTTGCACCAAAAGCTATATCTGATGGTAAGGGTCAGGATACTTCCACTTAAGCCCTCCAATTCAATGTGAAACCTATGGTTAATCAGGAAGAATTCAAAATTTTCAATGCCACTTTTTACAGCAAGAATTTCTTTGAAGGTACTGTGATAGTGCTGCTCAGAGGGTTTATATTCTCCACTGTGATATCCGCAAGTGTGGCGGTGACCATCAGGGTCTTCTTCAAGTAGTAAGGCACCCTAGTAAAATCAGAAGCATCAGTTTGTAGAATCCGTTTACCATTTGAAGGAATCCGAAGTGGAGAGACTTGTAGAGCATGATGCCTCTACAAGATCAGAAGCATCAGTTTGCAGAATCCGTGGAAGAATTCAAAATTTTCAATGCCTCTTTTTACAGCAAGAATTTCTTAGAAGGTACTGTGATAGTGCTGCTCGAAGGGTTTATATTCTCCACTGTGATATCCGCAAATGTGGCGATGACCATTAGGGTCTTCGTCAAGTAGCACGGCACCCCAATGAAGATCAGAAGCATCAGTATGTAGAATCCGTTAATCATTTGAAGGAATCCGTAATGGAGAGACTTGAAGAGCAAGATGTTTGATTTGTTGAATTGCTTGAGTAAAGGATTCAGTCCACGGAGGTGGATTCTTGTGGAGTCTCTTGCTGAGAAGAGATCTGTGTTGTGCAATTTTTGGGATAAAATCACAGATGTAATTCACAATACCCAAAAACTGTTGTAACTGTTTTTTCTCAAGGATTGTGTCAGGAAAATACTTAAGAGCTGTTGTAAGATGGGGTTGTGGATGGAAAGCACCATGTGAAATATGCATACTAAGAAATCAATTTCAGATAATCCCAAAGCCATTTTCTTTTGAGAAAGCATGATTCCAAATTGCTGGACAAATTCATGAAAATCTTTAAGCAACTTGAAATGTTCTTCTGGAGTTAAAGAAAATAACAAGATATTCATATGATAGAAAATGACTAAGGATCGAGAAATACATAAAAGAGACAAACGTTCAAAACTCTTTTATTTAAAACATGAAACACTACAGAGATCAGAGAGATTACAAAAGGACTCAGGACTCCAATTCCCGAAGACTCTTCGAGGACTCTTACACACACTTTCCAACACTTGTTAACTCGTGCCTTGAAATTGAGATACAACTGTCCTTTTATAGACCAAGGACTTCGGACTTCAACTGAGGAATTAAACCAAATAAAATAAATAGTATAATGGCCGACAAGGTGGTCGACAAGCATGTAGCGTAACAGTACTACCTTTATAAAAGTGAACTGTAAAAGATGAAAAAGGACAAAGCATGGCTGACAACTTTTTTGGATAGTGGCTGTCAATCAATCATTTCAATCAGACTCATACTCAGAGTTATAGTGTGGCATCCAGCTGTCCAGATTTTCATCATCTGAGGTATCAGGTAGGGAATAGGAGTATGATATGTGTCATTCCTCATCATAATCTTGGAATTCTGGATGAGAGTTGAGGTAGATGACAAGATCAGCATAATAGGGATGATTTGTCCATCTTGGGATGATGTCTATCTCCATGGGAATTAATCTTTCGATCGAGTCGAGTTTGTTCTTGCCAATCATTTGGTTGAGGATGTCGAGCCTGAGAGCAGGATGTCTTTTTTGGATGACTGGGTTTGCTAAGTTGAAAGCATACCAGCCGATGATTTCTTCAACTGCAAAGTGATACAGTTGAGGACTTACATGACGTCCTGGGGTCAGATTCACAATAGGCCTGTGCAAACAAATGACGACATATTTTCCATAGTGGCCAGAAAGAAAACGGAACCAACCAGTTGGGTCTTGGAACTAATAGGGGATTTTAAACATATAAAGATTTTTGCTTTGGAAGAGCTCTAGCATTATCACAAGCCCAGAGATAAGAATAAAGATTATCTGTATTAAAACAAAAGCTGATAGAATGGGCTTCTAACAAATACCAGAAATAACAGAGAGCAATCTTTGGAAGGGACCATAAATTACATATGTGAAAGATAGTAAAATATGGACAGGAGGGGTTGTTTTCAATTCCTCTAAAACTAGTAGTACCATGATGTTGTAGAAGGAGTTTATGGAAGAGTTGGTAATTTAGCTGGCTTCTGGCTGGAAGAACAAGGTTGAGAATGGTTTCTCGGACTTCTGGGGGTAAGTTTGAGAAGTTAAATGGGGCTAGGCATGGGACAATGTGTGTGACAGGGTGTAAGTTTGGCAAGTGAGTCCTGCTAAGAAAATCTGCCAAAACATTATCTTCACCTTTGATATAAGAGACTGTGAATGTGTAGCGGGAAAACCATTGCTGCCATCTGAGAAGCTACCCTTGTGGGATGATTTTCTGTTTGAAATGGAGCATCCTTGGGAAGGAAGACATATCCAATTCAATATGAAACCTGTGGTTAATAAGGAAGAATTCAAAATTTTCAATGCCTCTTTTAACAGCAAGAATTTCTTTGAAAGTACTGTGATAGTGCTGCTCAAAAGGTTTATATTCTCCACTGTGATATTCGCAAATGTGGAGGTGACCATCAGGGTCTTCTTCAAGTAGCACGGCACCCCAGTAAAGATCAGAAGCATCAGTTTGTAGAATCCGTTTACCATTCAAAGGAATCCGTAACGGAGAGACTTGTAGAGCAAGATGTTTGATCTGTTGAATTGCTTGAGTAAAGGAGTCAGTCCACGGAGGTGGATTCTTGAGGAGTCTCTTACTGAGAAGAGATCTGTGTTGTGCAATTTTTGGGATAAAATCACAGATGTAATTCACAATACTCAAAAACTGTTGTAACTGTTTTTTCTCAAGGATTGTTTCAGGAAAATACTCAAGAGTTGTTGCAAGATGGGGTTGTGGATGGAAAGCACCATTTCAAATATGCATACCAAGAAAATCAATTTCAGATAATCCCAAAGCCATTTTCTTTTGAGAAAGCATGATTCCAAATTGCTGGACTAATTCATGAAAATCTTTAAGCAACTTGAAATGTTCTTCTGGAGTTTCAAAAAATAACAAGATATCATCAATATAAATCAGATAGTGAGGGAAGAGGGGTTCAAAGATTTTGCAAATTGCTTTTCGGAAAAGGGAATGAGCAATTTTCAATCCAAAGGGCATGATAGTCCACTGATAGTGGAAGTTTGGAATGCAAAAGGCAGTTTTATGCTTGTCATTTGGATAAATGCCAATTTTGCCAAAAACTTGATTTCAAATCAAATTTGGAAAATATTTTTGCTGAATGCAAGTATTGGAAAAGAACAGGACGTTTTGGAAGAGGAAATTTATTGTCAAGTAAGCATCTGTTAAGGTCCTGGTAATTGATTACCAGTCTTAACTTTCCACTAAGTTGTTCTGCTCTTTTGTTGACATAGAACGCCTGTGAAGCCCACTCAGAGTTTGTCTGTTCAATGACAGATTCTGACAACAAAGAAGAAAACTCATCAGTAGCTAACTAGTAATGTTTTGGGGACATACCTAAGTGACTAGCCTTTTGTGGGATAATACATCTGTTCTCTGAATATGGGTGTTTTACAAAAAAGGTAGGATTTTTCCAAAGGGGATGATCATATTTTTGTAAAATCTGCGAGTGATTTTCAACACATGATTTAGACACAAAATCAGTATGGAGATCAGTGAGAACATCGGTGAGACTGAAAAAGTTTTTTCCCACTGTATTCCATTGAAGGACTTGACCATGGTAAAGAAGACCATGTGGAGTGAACTCAAGATTAGGAATTTTATGAATCAAATCGAAACCAACAACAAGGTCTTTTCCTGGTAAGGTAGAGCCATAGAATCTATGGGTAAGAATGAGATTGGGGAAAAAATAGATATGGACAGGCTTGCTAATTTGGGAAATGATGAAATCTTCGCTATTAGCAGTGCAAAATATTTGGTGGCATGGTTTCCAAAAAGATGGGGATAAAATGTCTAGGTTCATTACCGAACTGGCTGCACTAGCATGCAACAAGGTTAAGACTGGGATAGGTTGAGATTGGTAGTTTGGGAGGACAGAGAGGACAACCAAAGGGTAGGGTCTGTGATGGAGAGTGCAAATGTCAATGAAAGTTTGAAGACTATGGATACTTTCCTCACCATCAGAGGAATCAGAGGGAGCAATGTCAGTTGTATCATCATCTGTCAAAGTGTGTCCGATGGCTAGGATAGAGGATGCTGATGGGGTTAGATCCAAGTCGAATAGTGATTTGAGATCATCAAATTCTGCGGTAGAGATGTGAGGAGACAATTGGTTCATCAGTTTGAACCACCTCTTTTCCTTAGGACAATTCTTTGCAAGTGACCCCTTTTTTCCACAGTTGAAACAGGTATTTGATTTTGGAGGTGAGCTGGGGGTTTTCCGTTTAAGAAATCTCCATTGGGTCTTCCTTTTCTTGGATCTGTGTTTCCGTTGAGGGAACTGTTTAGCTGATCTGACTCTTTTAAAATGAAACTTCTTTTTCAGACTGCAAAAGTATTTTTCTTCATCTTTGCACTTGATTTTCAAATGTTTTTTTGAACAAGCAGGAGCAAGCTTAGAGGACTGTTTTTGGAACTTTTGCCAAAAGCGGGTTTGAACGTAGAGCTTATCTACGGTTTCTTGCATAATGGACCAAATTTGGCCAATAGCAATTGTTTCCCATTGGATACCCGTTGCTCGTATCTGTCTCATTGTTTCATCTACAAGCCCTTTTGGAACAGAGTTGACATAAGCCTGTTTAAAGCTGACATCATCTATCTGGTTGATAATATAGAACCGCTTACACATCCTGACGTATTGTTTTTCAAGATCCTTGGGGAGGATAGAACAACACTTCATTTTGAGGAATTCTGTTGTAGCAGTGGTTACGTCATGGATGGTATCTCCAATGAAGAATCTGCACATCAAATCTATTACTTCTTCGGGGGTTTTCTGTTGCAGAAACTGAAGCTGTCTGTATTGACCAAGAGAGTTCCAAAAGTCTCGAAGAGAGCCATCAAAGCGTGCAACAAATCCTTTAAGAACATAGTCCCACTCATGTTGTTGTAAGTCTGTGGTAAGCCATGCATATAAAGATTGGAAATTTTTTTGCCGCTGAGAAGGTGGTATATCATCAAGTGTGAACTTTGTGGAGCATGTGTCTTTCGGGGGATGTGTCCTGAACTGTTTGGTTCCTGAGGTTTCTGGAATGTCCTCATCTGGTTCTTCAACTTTTGGTTCAGGTTCCATCATGAGCATATCAAATTCTTTAAAAGGGTCGAAAGAACTTTGTGGGCTATGGCATGAACCAGTATCGGAGTTATCAGAACAGATAGGAATATAGGATTATGTTTGTGGAGTAGAACTAAGGGTTTTTAGGAAGGAGGAGATAGGGTTTGATGACACATCGTCCATAGTAAAGATAGGGGCTTTGGAGGAAGCACTGACAATGGGATCATCAGGTGGAATTGTAGTGGGGAAGGAACTGGTGGTTTAGATGTGGGGAGGTACTGATGGTTGAGGTGGGATACAATAAGAAGGTGTGGTTGTGGTAGGTATAGGCGAAGTAGTTTGGGTCGAAAGGAAGAGTCAGTTGAGGCTTAGGTTGTTTGTTCTAGAGGGCTAAAGCCGGGGAATATGTGGCTTTAGTAGTAGGGACAAAAGGGAGGTCTAAGCTTTTGGGAGGTAACTGAGGGAAATAGGATGGGAATTGAGCAGAGAAAGGATTGTACTAGCTTGTTAAAGCAGTATACTGGTTTTCTAGGCTTGAAAGTTGCTGTTTCAGGAATTCCTTTTCTGATTGCATCTTTGCCATTTTTGGAGACCACTTAGTGGTGTACTGAACTAAGTAACTCAGTTGTTGATGAAGATTTTCTATTTTGCTCCGTACTTCTTGAATAAGGGCTAAAAGAGTTTTTGTTTGAGAGGACTGGGCAGTGAGTTGGGTCTGGACCATTTGTTGGGACTGCCAAATCTTATCAAGGACATAATTCTGTGCCACTGCATTTTCATTCTGCCAGTTGATTGCAGTTTCAGCTGTTGACAATTATTTTTGCTGACCATGAGTATCCAAAGCAATTGGGTTGCGAATTTTCCAGGTGGTCTTTGTCAAAGGAGGATAAAGGGGGAAATTCTTTATCATATGAAGAAGATGAACTATCCATGAGCAATAAAGAGGGCCATAGAGTGTCATCTGGTCGCCATCTAGGTGGAGATTGAGGTGTCCTAGAGATGGAAGAGGATTTTGTGTACTTGACATAGTAGTCAAATTTTCCGCTGGGCTCACCTAGGAGACCAACTTTGGGATCACCTGTTTCGAATCTTTCTTTTAAGGATTGTTGTGAAGATCGCGAAGTCTTTGGCTTGGTTGGTGTTGTGGGAGAGATACATGAGGGTAAAGAACACATATCATACCTGATGTGTCCTGTGGGAGACTTTCCTTCAAGAATGGGTTTGCCATCATGGGACCAATGATTGATGGGTGCATTTAGATCTGTCCATCATTGTTGTTCCATCAAGGAGAATTCGGTTGGAAATATGATGGAAGAACTAGATCTGTTTGGGAAGGTAACTTTAACTGAGCCATCTAGTTGGTCCATCATTTGTGGGTTGGAACGTTGAAGAGGTTCTGGTGGTTTAGTAAGAGCAATCTGTTTCTCATAGCTCATTACCCACGAGCTAGGAAGTAAAAGTTCAAGTTGTTCTCTGGGTAGTTGTCGCGGGACAAAAGTACACTGAGGAGTGTTTGGAGAATCAATAGTGAGAGATTCACCGTTTTGAAGGTGTGAAGGTAACGGTAAATCTATGAAGTGATTTTGAACACGGTAGGCCATTTGATGGTGAAGAGTTGCCATGTAGGTGTTCTGGATTTCGAGTCCAATGAGCTGTATCTGGACTTTTAGGGTGTCTTGTAACGACAGGTCATCAAGACACATGGTGAAATTGAGGAACAAAGTAATGAATATTGTTCCAGCACTTAGTGTAGTCTTTATGGTGCCAATAATAGCATGTTCATATTAATGGAACCTAGCATCAAGTAAAGCTATTCTGGAAACCATAGGAAGACCTTTTCAGGCATGAAGGGTAAGAGTGATGGCACCAAAGTAGATGTGGGAAAAACATTCGGATTTCCATTTTTCAAGAAAGGCTTCAGGATATTGTAGGGTGATATATTGTTCTTCTGTGGTGGCAGAAAGAGGATGGGAGGAAAAAAGAGAGGCCTGAACAAAATCTTTACTGTGAATCGGAGGAGTATGTACGAGGACTTGTTTAAGATGATGACCAAAAATATTTTTGGGTTTTTGATAAATAGAGTATGGATTAACAAGAGGATAATGAGAAACAAGGTACTCATCAGAATCAGAGTGATACTCGACTTCATAAACACGGGGAATCTTAGAAAGCATACTACAGGAAAGATGAGCCATTCTGTGAAAGAAGTTCAGCAATGGAAGCCATTAGGGAAGAGATAAAATTTTTCGATGAAAATAGTTTCTCACGCCAATATTCGTAAACAAACACAAACTGGGGGCTCTCTTGAAAACTGTTCAAGGAAAAACAAAACCTATTCCAATCCAGCCAAGTGTTCAGATATGGATACTCTGAGTTTTCTGATTCACTCGTAATGAAGGATCCATGATAGTGGCAATCACAGAGTAAAGAGCATACTGGTCACAGAGTTTCAGATATCTTACTAATCAAAGAACTGGAAGCTTTTCATAAACGTTTAATGGCTCTGATACCAAAAATGACTAAGGATCGAGAAATACATAAAAGAGACAAACGTTCAAAAGCATCTTTAACTACATTTTGATGCTCCAGTTCCATAATATACCGTGGGGGAACCGTAAGGTCCATAGAAAATCTTCTCTTAATAAAGAGACATTACCTTGCGCACATATTCCAGAAAGATTAATCTCTATTTATGGCAGAAGAGAATTAGGGAGTGTATGTTTCTGAGGAACAAAAATGAAGATCTCTTATTAATTGAAAATGGCTTCTTTTTCATCTAGCAACTAACATGTATATCACGGGGGCAAAACAATCAATGGATTGCTGCCACTCACTATCTGGGAATATAAACAAAAAGAATTAACTTTAAAATATATTCGAGGATATTTCTCAAGCTTACTTCAGTCCAGTATCTGGTCAGAAGGAATTTGACCAAAAATGTCAGGGCAACCATCCCAATTTCCCTCTTCTCTTGCTTCCCAATAACCACCAAGAAAGCGATAGGTATTAGATCCCTTGTCAAAAGCAAACCACTTTGGTTTCCAACCCCTTTCTTGCATCTTCCGAGCCTACACTTCAAAAGTGATTAAATTAAATTGCAATCAATTCTTTATTGTCAATCACCAAAAGACACTCTTAACTGTCACACTACAATAATATGGGTAAATTAGGCACCAGAACTGAGACTTTAGATAACTACAAGGTGAGCGGCATATGCCAATCACTGGAATATTATGCTTCAGTTTGTTCAAAGAAAAATGAAATGCTAGCCACATGATTCATTTTGTAACACAATTTGTTCATTAACCTGATGCATGGAAAACACAATAACCATCATATCACTAGAAATATAAAGGGAAACAGCTTTACATTCCCCGAGCTTCAGAAAACTAAAACACTCACCTGTCTCTGCCGCTGCTCCAGCCGCAGCTTTTCAGCATTTGCCTTCTCATATTCCCCATTTTCCAAGCACCTTTGATCAGGCCTCAACCTTGAGTCGGTTGGAGGTAGCTTTTCCTGCAAGTGGAGTAAGATTGAGGAAAACTACACAAACTGCATATAGCAAGTCTAATAACATGATATCACAGAAGAAAAAGGAGTAAGAGGAAATGCCCACTACTAAAACCTTTCAAACATGTCAAATATTACAATCAGATTAAATGAATTACTACATCGCATACTGCAAAAGTAAATAAACCAGAGTGAGTTAAGTTGGATAGGATATGTGCCCATAGGACCATATCAAATGCCAACAATGTGAATAGTAGATGTGTATCTTTGCTCTAAACCAGACTAGAATCAGAGGAATTAAAAAGCAGTTAATGGAAATTCCCCTCAACATGAAAAACAATCAGAATAGAATCAGTTCAGATAAATATTCACAAAAATAGAAACAGACAGCTTATGAGCGAAGTCACCTTCAATCCCGGAGTCAACTCATTTAACGTTATGGCAAAGCGTGTAAAATTATATCTTGTTGGAAATTTAGGAGGTTTGCTCCTCTTCCACAGTAAATGAGCCTCTGACAAAGAGTCGAATCCTTTTCCTTTGGAAGAAAAATCTCCATTTACATAATGCATGCTCTCATCCCATTTCCCAAAAAGTGTTGCCATGGTCTTTCCAACTTTATCTTGGACCACTCCTTGTACCTGAAAATTTCAGCTCTCTATTGTCATTTTATCTGATAATTCTAACACAAATATATGCGGAGAGACGAATCCTGAAAAATATTTATACACATGAATGATCCGTTCTCTGTCCATTTGATATTCCATTTCACTAACCCCAGGTTTTCTTTTCTTTTCTTTTTACGAACCCCAGTTGCTGCTTTGGTAGTTCAGCTTCTTATTGGAGCTTATAGAAACTATTACATAACTCACCATAATAGTTCATGAATTGGGAACCGTAATAGTCATGTGTTTCATGAGTCAGTAGAACTTTCCAAGAAGAAAGGACCATCAACCAAAGAGATTCATGGTACTTGTAACATAATATAACGGCAACAGATGCAGAAATAGAAGCAAACAACATCAACCAAGACACCACATTATATCATGAAAGCAAGAATAATTTGCTTCCAGCTGCAGCCCATTGTTCATTAAGACCCACAAGATAAAAGGCATCATTTTACAAGCCATTGATCACATACCCATAACTCCCGCACCCAAAACTTGAAACGTACTTGGTATTTGACCCTTTGAAGAGACTTAATAGTTTTGGATTTAATTAAATATTTATGTTTAACTAGACTAATTTCCATTGCATTGAGCTTGGGAATAAATTAGATCAAAAGGTTAGAAATTAAACTGTTAAGAATGAATCAAGAGGAAGATGTCAACATCAAGGGGCTTGTGAGAGACTGCTATCAACGACCACATATTATGAAGACGTTGAAAGGAGGATGTGATACCAAGATCACAACATGTACGTAGTAATTGTTTAAATTTTAAGGATGCCCTAATTTACTAAATTGTAATATAATTCTGCAAACACAATAACTGATTTTCTCGGCAATTTTTGTTGAATTATGTTAGGCAAGATTTCATCTGTTAGTAAGTAAGATTTAAAACCATCAAGTTTACTTGTGAGATTTAGTATTTATTTATTTTCTTAATCAGTTGGGTATCTAATATTCCTCTATCTACATTGTTTATTGGTTGATAAATTGATTGATTAGGAGGTTTACTAGTTAGATCAATTTATTTAAACCTACAACTATTAGGATTAAGTCGCATCAATTTAATTCTAATCAAAAGTTAATTTCTAGTTATTCAGGAGAAGTTATATTAGGATTTAGCAACAAATGTCTCTCTTGTTTTTACTGTTGTTTCCAAATTAAATTGGCAGTCTAATCTCTTTATCTCTAGGAAACTAATTAAGCAAAGACAAAGGAATTTAGCCCCAGTTTTGAAATTTTTTGATTGTCTACTTAGAGTTTCAAAGATGATGGATAATTCTTATTAACTGGAAATTCTAATAATTTATTACTATTATTATTATTAGTAGTAGTAGTAATTAAATCCCTTCCCAATTCATAACTTTAGCATAGTTAGAATTCTTTAGCAATCTTTTTAGTATTTTATTATAGTAATTTAGGAATAGAACCTTTCGAGCCTTTAGGAATATTAATTTTTTTGTTTTCCTTTTTTTAATATTAATTTAATAAATTTTAATCTCCATTCCTTGTGGTTCCACCCTCCTCTTGACCACCGGCACGCATCAACCTAATTACTTGGCAAGTAAATACTAGTAATCAGAGCAAAGTGCAAGGAGTTCTGCACTGTTGTCTTAATTGCATTTTGAGCATCTAGGAAATTCTTTATGATTTCCAGAGTCAGCAATCAAGATGTCATATAGGCACAATTTTATGTGCAAGAAAAGCACCTGATCTAACATTTTAATGAGAGAAACATGCAAATGGCAATCTTCAAATGGGATCATAAACTAACAAGAAGGTTCCTCTGGTTGCAGTCATTTCATTTTCAATGTATATTAGTATGAACAGTGAAAGGATGGTTAAAAAAGAACATAAGCATCACGATGCAAGTCCATATTTTAGACCAAATTTCTCAGCCTACGATAATACTTTGAAATTTCATTACAACAATCTCCAAAGCCAGCAGACCAAATGTCACCTAGCTCACATTTTAATGTGCAAGAAAAGCACCTTATCATAACACTCAAAAACACAAGAAAAAATATACCACAAAGATTACAAACTAGCAAGAAGTTTATCCTTAGTGTCACAGTTGGTAAATCTTCTATAGGGCTGAACAATAAAACAATTAGTTAATAAATAAGGACATGAAAAATTATGATAAAATCTCGACATTTTAGAATAAACTTCTTCATCTATACTCCCTTTATTTCAAAATATAAAGTCACTCAAAGGTTGTTTTGGAGAAATTAAGGTAATTAGTATTTTACTTTAGATGGACGATGAACAATATTGCCCCTCATGATTATACTTTGTCTCTCTCCTCTTTCTGCTCTCCTCTCTTTTATTGATTGATTGGTTATTGAAAATAGAGAAATAATAAATTGGTTTTAGAAGAAGTGAAAAAGAAAGTTGACTAATTGGGCAACATTGGAAATTCATTTATAAAATTATGGGAAATGGAGTACTTTTTGTATTGGGATGTGTACCTTAAGTGACATATTTCGGAACCGAGAGAGTAATAAATAAGAGAAGTTGTTAAGAACAGATTCATTAAATGGAAAACATTATAACACTTTAATCTTTTATCCACTTGGCTTGTATGAATTATGTTTTGTGCACAGGCAAAGGAGAGAGAACCTGGTGCGGATTGCGGTCTATAATAGACTGTTCCTTGAACTTCAGTTTGCACGAATAATCGCCATTTCCTTGTATGCGCATGGTACCATAGTGATCGCAATACAATTTTCCCAAAATAAGATTGTATATTGATGTAGTCACCTAATCAGATCAAGGTCATAAAGTTAATTAGAGAAGTCAAAGAATCAAAGCCACTCAAGGGCCACTTTGGCAAGTTTTAAGTTTACCTTACTCCACTGGTAAACTTCTCCATCATCAAATTCTAAAGTTAAAACACCAACTGGATCTAACTGGATAGAGCGGCCCCAAAATTTGCTTTTCAAATTGCTATCACCCCAAAACTTCCAGCCAGTACCCTCACAGTGGCATGCAACAATCACGGGGTGATGACTGACCTGATCAGAATGAAAGCCATGGTCAATAAGTGATGGCTAATGAAAATGCTTAATCTGCAAACCAAAAGAACAAAACTGCAAAGAGAACAAAGTAGGAACTAATCTACTTGTTCTGGTATATCCCCACAAATCAGAACACAGGTAGCACAGAAAATATTAAGCCATAGCCACATGGTTGAAGCTCTTACCAAGTACATGGAACCTGCGTTACCATTCTAGACATATGCAATTAATAAACTCTATGACACGCTGTCAGACCTCAAGAGGCAATGCACAGATGTAAAAAGTGAACTAACTACACTACACAAATAAATTGTTCTACAGAAAATCTTCATAAGATCAAATATGACAAAAGATGAAATATTGCTCCACAAAAGAAGTAAAGAAAGCAGGGTAAGACCGCATATGCTGCATTATCATAACAACCCAACAGGACAGAGAACTACAAATAAAATGTAGACTGCCTAAATTCTTCAGCACATAAATTTGTCCCAAATCAACTTTTCCTAGTCTGTAACACCAAGATATCATTTGGGTTATAATGGGAATTAAAGGAGACAAGATTATATCATTCCTTAAGTATCATAGGTCTGAAGTTTGAACCTGTAGAATCTGATTCATTTCCCAATAAACAACGGTCACAAAATAATTCAGATTGATTTTTCAATCCAGATTTTGCGAAAACCGTCAGGTTTTGCTCCTCTATCCTTATCCCATTGGTATGAAGTTCAATGTTTGAATCAACAGAGACCTTTTCTTCTATGTGAATCAAGACTAATGAATCCATTGCTATCTTCCACAGTAAACTATAGGCAGTTGTTACAAATCTAAGAGAGTAAAAAGGTAACAAAGTTCCATAAGATAGCTATTACACACTCACAGCATGTTTTCCTTGACTTAGACAAGACACATCTACCAAATGTATATTATGATTGGACACATCCAGTAAAAGTTTTGCTGTAGTAAAGAAAAAAAAACAAAATATGTGTGCAAATGCAAGGGCATAGAACATGACAACAGACTAATACACCAGCATATATGGTAGACCTTCTCTGAGAAAAATCGAACGCCTTTATCTGGATAATCAGCCTCGTAAGTCTCCCCCAATAGAGGATTAAAAGGTTTGCAGCTTCTACCTTCTGTAGAAGCATACCCAGATACTGCAAATGCAGCTACATTCAGAATCCTCATAAGGCTATTCCCCTGTCATATTACATTGTCAACAAGAGATCAGGAAATGACATTAAAAAGCCGAGTATGCATGGTAAAATTATATCTCAAATGAATCGAGATAAAAGTCTCATTATAAAACGAAGACCATGAAGAAAAATCACAAAATTTGTTGTATCTTAGATAATGAAAACAGGCACACCATGCAGAACAGGACATGTGAAGAAAGAAGTTGGTTTCCAGAAATTAAATAATGATTAATGGTGCCACAAAGAACATACCCCTCCCCGACTAAATAAATAAAAATTGAACAGCGATGCACAGATGGAGTTCACTGCAAACACCATGCATATAATGAGTCAAATCACCAAGCCAAAATTAACAATAAATAGCTAAGCAACTAGGTATTTACATATAATGAGTCAACTAGGTACCATCTAAGCAAGTGGGGAATATTAAACATGCTCTGCCATCAAGCAGACCATAAGTTTCAATAGAAATGACATGGAACCCTATCAACATGGCCAGAAAGCAAAACATTTAAAAAAGCACAAGGGCAATTATCTTGTTAAGAGAAAAGGGTGTTTGGCCTATCAAAAAATATTGCATACACTAATATATGTTTGGTTTACGGGCCAATGGTGGGGGAAACAAGATCATTACAACTGCTAAAACTGTTCAAACTTTGCCCATATGGACTAAATAAATGTATACATTAAGAAGAATTGTCTGTGAGCGAGGAATAAAAAAAATGTCTAAATTATTTTTTTTATCCTTCTTAGAATAAACTTACCCTCTTTCCCCATTCATAAGCTCGATCAATAAGGTAAGAATATTCCAAATCTTCAAAGCACTTTTGCAAAGAAGAAATAGGTTCATTAAAGTACACAGGAAGACACACTTTTGAGAGGTCCTTCCCAATGTTATCTTTAATCATTGACCACAAACTCACTCCTTTCTCCTTTTCAATTGGGTCAGGCAATTTCTTGCGATGCTTTACAGATGGATAACTTGTCCCAGCAGACCTAGTCGCTGGATCCAAATCCTCATCAGGTTCAAAAGCATAAAGTTCATTTTCATCAGAAGAAAAAGATGATGAGCGAAAATCAGATCCATTGCTTTTGAAAGAACTTGAAGACAGGAAATCCCTGGTGTCGAAAAATGTGTTGTCTTCTTCATCTGTATCTTCCTCTGCAGCATCAACTCTTTCATTTTCATCTTCAGATTCACTAGCACTTGCCTCTGGCAGAAGCATCAAGGAAGGTAATAAAATCATGAAAACAGTTCAAATGTAAAAAATATTATCTCTTCCCCAACCCATGAAATACCAGTCCTCCCGAATTCCAAGATCCTTCAGTAAAGATGTTCTAGACTAACTGGAATGCACAAAAAAGATTTAAGCACATAGACGATCCAACTGCACATGTTTACCTAGTTAAAGAGGTGTGGGGGACAGGCCAGTATAACAAGCAAAACTGAACAAATTTCACAGTTTTTAGCTGTTATTTGATTACACTTTTCCTTAGAAAGTGTAAAAATAAAATTCTTGGTTCACGTCAGGGTTTAATTGAATAAGACCAAGAAACTAAACTGCACCTATGTACATAAATTTTTGTCCCTACAGCTTCTTTCATTTTGTGATTATGAATGAATTCTCAAGCTTTGCAGGTGACCTACAGTTACTTTTCACTAAATCAGCTGTTTATATTAGAATTATAATTATTCGAAAAGTACTATTCATGAGTATATTTTGGGACAACATAATTCAGCTTCAGAGTTTAAACATGAATATCTTATTTGCTGAAAATGAAACTGAATTAGAAGTTCCCTAACCAAAGAGAACTAGAATGAAAGTCAAAACTTGGTTTCTATGTTTCAATGCTTTTGGTTCAGAGTATCCCAACTATCATTTGGTTCAGAAAATGATCAAAACTGAACAAAGCCAAACCACAAACATTAAGTGCCTGTTAATTTTTCAACTTGTATGCATAGCAGTAAGTGCACAAGGCCTGGTGAATCCTAGGGACTCTCTACAACTTCAAAGGATGAAGTGCAAAGCAAAGCACAGCTAGAAGTAAAGCAAAACACAACTAAATTTGTTTCACATCACAATTTCCATGTACTATTTGGTTTATTCATCATGAAGCACTGAACATATATAATAGGGGCAGCAGTAAAATACCAAAAGATCCGAAATAACACATTGAAAGGCATTAAAATACCATAAGATCACTGGCTTCTGATGAAGCTAAGCTTCAGTGGAAGCAAGGCACAAGGGAAATCACTGGCTTAAAAGCATTATAGACTGCTACCCTAGCACTTTGTTCTCTTTTTTGTACAAACCATATTTTCATTCATTAAATGGAAGAAAGTAGACGAGCAATTTTAAATCTAGCTAATAATTGAGGTGCACTACATCAACAGTAGTTCAAAGTAACCTACAGTTTATATCTAATTGATGATTAAAGAGAGAATATCAGTCCTTCAAGCGAAGATGCATTTTCTACCAACATACAGATGAATAGTTTCTCATACCCCAGTGGAAAGTACATTTTTTGTCATTTGTTTAGTAACCATAATTGTTCATATATCATTAGCCAAGAGAAGTAATACGGTTACAAATGCTACAGGCAAGCAATAAAGAGTAAAAGGGATAATAACAGGCAACAAATAAAGCCTAAATAGGATAATTTATCAGCATCAATTACCAAACCATACCAGAAACAATCAGAATCATGATTTTTCATTTTTTGGGGGTGATGGGATTACAACACCTTATCCTTACCACTGTATTTATCTTGCCTTGACCTAGCAGATGATCCGACCTCTTTCAATTGTCTTTGGCTCTCATCAACAACTGTGTTCTCCAGATCAACCTTTTCTGTCTACAAAATGACACCAAGTAAAATTTTCTTAGAAGAAAAAAAAATGGAAATGATATGAATACCTAGAGCAGAAATCCTTCTCAATAGAATAAATAGGAGATATATGAACATAAAATTGACAAGTACAGTGATTTACATACAAAAAGGCTAACTGCCTATCCTACAGATATCAGATGCACAGAAAAAGAACAGCTAATGAAGCCTTCTGAACACAACTATACAAACAAAGGCACGGTTCACATTGTTTATATTATAGCATCAAGGGGGAAAAAAAATACTTCCTCAGTGCTGGTATTATTAATTCTAGCTGAGAAAGAACACTACAAATGAACTAAATTTCAAAACCAAATAAGGGAAGAAAAGGAAACATGGATATCTAAGAAATTGGGGCAACATACACATGCCACTATCCTCAATTTAACAATCTTGCAAGTAATAACTATAGGTTCTACCATTCCTGTGATAATTACACCTCTCAAATTACATTGCAAGGTAACCTTTTCATGACAAAATATGTCATTTCAGGATCATAACTTTGACCAGATAATGCTATGAAGATAGCATTTATGGTAAAAATGTAAATATCCAACATACCTAGGTGCACTTCAAAAGATGAAAGTTTCGCATTTTCAAAAATCAAAAATTGAGTCATCAAAATTTTGAACAATCTAAAATTTAAAAAATAGAATCCATTTTTTACAAAAATATAAAATTCGTTAGGGCTGTTTTCTGGTTTTTTTCACTCACTAAGATCAACCTATCAAACCCTGACTACCACTACTTCATTTTTTCTTCCCATTATTTCTCCTCTTCTTTAATCTGTTGCATTTCTCTGCTTCTTTTTCTATTGCATCTTCCATCTAGAAGCCTGCAACATCCAACTTCTTTCCAATTTTTTTTCCAATCTCTCTCACTCCATCTTCTTTCATCTATTTCCTTATTCTTCTTCCATCTACAGCCTTATCCTATCCCATCTGCAGCTTATCCAACTCACGTTTGGGTGTTCGAGGTATTCAAAAACTTCAACTAAAAGTGGAGGAAAGAGTAGGGTTTACCAAAGTATGAAGAATCTCTTAGAAATTGAAGTTTGTTTTTCTGGTGAGAGATTTTGGACGAGTAAGAAAATATAGGAACTACCAATGATCCATTAACAATGAGAAGGGATCCAGGGTAGAAGAGAAAAGCCTTAAGCTTCTTTCTTCGATCTTATGCCTTCATACCGTGAGAAACTGGAAACTGAGATGAGTTGGGGAGTAATTTTTGGGAAGAAAGGTAAAAAAAATTTCAATTTTTATCCAAAAATTCTTCCAAATATATTCTTAAATTTTTAAAACCTTCAAATACTTTTAGAAAGGTAAAAAAAATTTAAAATTTTTATCAAAAAATTCATCCAATAGATTCTTAAAATTTTAAAATCTTAAAATGACATTCTCTACAGAGGGAAAAAACCAAAATAATCTTTCCCTGTGCACCTGGGTAAAACAAAACACAAAGTAGCCCAAAAGAGCTAACATACAATTCAGGCTGCGATTAAACTCTTATCTCACAAATTGCAAAAAAAAAGGAAAATGAATCATGTAACCAGTATCCCGATCTCTTTGTTCTTGTCATAAACCTACACCTGAAACGAATGCCACTCGTGTAGGAAGTTTTTAAGAAATCTAAGGTCTGACAGCTAGCATCCTAAATTTTCATCATGCTCCTGAAGAGTTAGTTAACTAACAAAACGAACTATCAAAATGGACCTACCCACCCTCAGACTCCAGGATGCAAATCCCAATTAACAATAACTAATAATTTGTACCCTGTGTCATGGTATAGACAAAGAAACGAAATAACCTTGGAATGAGACTGCACACCACATTAAGATACTGATTATTACCATGATAATGTCATTTGATCTATGCAACAAATGAAAAGTTGTTACAGAGAAAATAATATCAACAGGGACAAGCAGACGAATTGCATGATAAATTTGTGTGCATGCAGCGCAGAAGATCCTTTCTACTGTATTTTGCCTTTCTAAGATGCAGTTTTTTTGTTGTGTATATTAAAAAATTCCGAAGGCAATTTCACACAAATGGTTGCTGACCATCTTCACAAAAACTTATCAATACATTACTAATTTGATTACACAAATAAAAGAGGAACGCAGGAAAGTTGCAGGATAAACTCTTCGCACATGAAGCAGAAGAAATCCTTTGCTGTGTTTTTGGATTCACTCGTTGATTTTGTGGTACATCCAAAGGCCCTATTTCACATGTGCAATTCCTGTCTACCTCGCTTAAACCTCGAAGTAGTTCACTGATTTGATTAGACATATGACAAATATAAATTTCAGGGAATTTTCTAACATAATCACTGTTTAAATGATACCTAAGAGAATACACGAATAGGGAAAAACTTAAACAGCCCTTTTTCTTAATGCCATGCATTAAAAGAACAACATAGCTTTATGCAATGGGCAATCTTATATTGTTGTAAGCAATACACTAGTAACACAGAAAATTTAATTGTATCTAAAGGACACGATAAAAGCTCAGTACTTTAACAACCACAACCAGGCATGCAGTTGTCACACACATCTGATAAAGAATATCATCTAACCATACAAATCATGCTACAACAATTACTGAGTCTATAAGAGAAATTTTTAAAAATAAGACAACTAATTATCCATATCCACAACTGCTCACAAGAATACAGTAAATAACAGGAAAAAAACACCTACTGCAATGCTGGTATAAATTTCGCGGCATAAACTATATTTTCCATACTTCATGTGGACTAAAGGCAAGGCAAAACATAGTCAATATCTTGTTGCTCTTTTTTCAGGGCTATCAATGCTCAAACCCGATATTCCAGAATCGAAACAAACATAAAAGTCATGTTAATTCTAATCTAATAAGCCACAAAAGGAAAAAACACAGTAGTTGAAAAGATCACAAAATCAAGATCTGCTTCTGATTTCTGAAAGCATATTACACCTGTAAGAGCAGGCAAGATGTTTCACTTCCTTAAACTGTTGCAGAAGTTTGCAAAGAATTAATTCATCTGTATGACTACAATTTGTTTATGCAGCAAACAAAAGTCAAATGCAGGAAAGTGCATTGAGATTAAAACAATATGCTTAACTGTAGAGTGTAGAACCGATCATGGCATGCATGAACAGATATATAGCTCAAGGATGAACAGTGCAAATTTAATGCAGTGCATGGTATTAGCCGATTAATGAATACATCACAAAACTTGGTCTCCCGGTGGAGCAAATATCTACCTGAAATTTTCCTAATAAAACAATCAGAAAGAATTCTATACTGACAGAAGTAGGTTTTCACCTAAATCCACTACTAAAAGATCCCAAATTCTATAAACTGTAAAATATCAATATTTCTCAATAGTTAAGCAAGCAAACAAAGTTGGCAAAACATGTAGGACATATTTTCCGTACAGTTCAACAATACCAACAACAAACAACAAACAGATAATGTTGTGTGTTCTGCTAAATATAGTAGAGGTAGGTGATAATTCGAGAATCCACAGCAATAAACTACAATAACCACTTATTTTATTTCATTGAAATAATAAAAAATTATATCAAGTTATACATAAATATGTTCAAGA